>CAUYLG010042430.1:31-192626 GCA_963573385.1 Cacajao melanocephalus
TTGTCTCGCTCCCTCCTTTCCTCCCTCCCTCCCTCCCTCCTTCGTTCCTTCTCTTCCTTCCTTCCCTTCCTTCTTCTTTCTTTCGAGATAGTCTTGCTCTGTCACCCAGGTTGGAGTGCAATGGCGCGATCTCGGCTCACGGCAACCTCCGCCTCCTGGGTTAAAGCGATTCTCCTGCCTCAGCCTCCCCAGTAGCTGGGATTACAGGTGTGCACCACCATGCCCAGTTAATTTTTGTATTTTTTAGTAGAGACGGGATTTCACCATACTGGCCAGGCTGGTCTTGAACTCTTGACCTCATGATCCACCCTTCTCGCCTTCCCCAAGTGCTGGGATTACAGGTGTGAGCCACAGCGCCCGGCCCATTTCTTTCTTTACACAGTGATAAGACCTCTAATGGCAGGTCCAAGTAGTAATGAGCATAAGTGACACTTTGAGGTATCTGTAACAACTGATATGTGATTTAGCTGGGTGTGGTGGCACACACATGTAGTCCCAGCTACTTGGGAGGCTGAGGCAAGAGGATCACTTGAACCCAGGAGTTTGAGTCTGCAATGAGTTATGATTGTGCTACTACACTGGAGCCTGGGTGACAGACTGAAACCCTGTCTTTAAATAAATAAATAAATAAAGTGACTCTACCAGGTACGAACAGGTCCTGCCAATACTAGACGTTCACTTCCTATATTCATAAAGGAAAATGCAAAATTTCAATTTGAGTGTAGTGAAAAGTTTGCAGACCCTCTGAATTCTGCCCAGGAATACCAGGTGAAGAATCCCTGTGCTAAATGAAGAGATGCAGTAAGTGCTGTGGCAGACACCCACCTCCAGACAGTTCATGATGAGGAAGAACAACATGAGGAAGGCTGGTGCGAAGATGAGGCGGTCCACGAGGAGCCTCTTGAGCCCTGCCAGGGGGACCTCGGGAGGGATCCAGTGTTCCATGAAGAGGTAGAAGAAGTGACTCAGTGGCCCTGTGAAGAAGAACCTGAGGCCCCACAGGGTGTGAACCTGGCTGTAATTCTCTGGATGTGCCTTTCTCTGGTCCAGCTTCACCCACAAATCCCAGGTCCTAAATCCTGCCTCCCTGATGTCCCTCAGTCCTGGCCACACAAGTCTATATAGACAAGTCAGCTTCAGGGGCGCTCTGCTGCCCTAACAGACCAGAGCTGCTCCCTCCGTGGGCCCTCTGCTCCCATCGCTTCCCCATCTTGCCCGGTGGCTCACTCCTCCTCACGCTGTCAGCTTCCAGGTCGTCCCAGCATGTGTGCACACCTGTGCTAGCAGTCTTTACTCCAGGCCCTGACTCACTGTCTGCCCAGCACCGTCCTAATCTCATCTGTTAGGTTAGTCTGTGCCTCTCTTCACCCTGAGAAGGCAGGCTTCATCTTCTGTCCACTGCAATGCCCAGAACAGGGCCTGGCTTTCAGAAGGTCCTCCAAAATGAACCATCGGCCATGCCCTGTTTGTAGAGCTTGTCATCAAACTCTCTAGACTCACCAGCAAGGGCAGGAGCTGGTGCTGCACTTTGGCTTGCCTGCATTGCTACTAGTCATTCCCGTGTGCTTGGGAGAGAATGGAACCCAGCTGCTACATCTGCTGGGACTGTAGTTCCATAAAATTCGGCAGCAAAAAGAGGGGTCTTTCAACTTGTGACACTGACAGTCTTTAAACAAGTGGTTCTCGGTGTGTTTTTCGCAGCCAGTCATAGGGTGCTGTGTGGATTCTCAGTGGGGAAGGAAAAACTGCTTAGATGAGGCCTGCTAGGCGATCTTGTTACCCACCCCTCTCGGGGGGATTACTGCTCTAAATACATTATGGAAAAATCCATTATGATTCAAGTTATCAAGCTTGCAAGCATAAAAATGATCCTCATGAAGTCTGAATTAAAAAAAATCAGGCCGGGTGCAGTGGCTCACGCCTGTAATCCCAGCATTTTAGGAGGCCGAGGCAAGCAGATCACGAGGTCTGGAGTTCAAGACCAGCCTGGCCAACATGGTGGAAACCCGAATCTACTGAAAATACAACAATTAGCCCGATGTGATGGTGTGCGCCTGTAGTCCCAGCTACTAGGGAGGCTGAGGCGGAAGAATCACCTGAACCGGAAGGCAGAGGTTGCAGTGAGCCGAGATCGTGCCACGGCACTCCAACCTGGGTAACAGAGAGAGACTCTGTCTGAAGAAAAAAAAATCACTCTAGTTGTAAAATACTTCAAATAATCCATTTATGACACTATTGTTGGCCAAGATCTCAAGGTGGATTAAGGTAAAACTATTGAATCACTGTGCTTTTGCAATTCAGACAGTGGTTCAGAAACTGGACATTTTTCAGGATACCTAAGGATTTCTTTTCTGGATATTTCCACTATGAAAATAACAACAGAGACTAACTGGTCACATTGAGTCAGTCTTCCTCTTCCATGAGCCTGGTCTAAGATGCTTCCAGGGTTTTTGAATCCTGAAGTCTGACTTTAGGTTTGGAGGAGTTACTTGCCCTCAGGTCTGCCTCTCAGCCCAATTAAGATGACCACCCCCACCCATGGAATTAAAAAGAAACATGATAAAATCACATATGGGAGGCTGAGGTGGGTGGGTGACTTGAGGTCAGGAGTTCGAGACCAGCCTGGCCAACATGGTATAACCCCATTTCTACTAAAACTACAAAAATTAGCTGGGTCTGGTGGCACGTGCCTATAATTCCAGCTGTTCGGGAGGCTGAGGCAGGAGAATCACTTGAACCCGAGAGGCAGAGGTTGCCGTGAGCCTCAGTGATAGAGTGAGACTCTGTCTTCAAAACAACAACAACAAAACCATGTGTATATATACAAACTATATGAACCATTTGAGTTTTTCCCCATGATAATTACTGCAATGTTTAAAAAAAAAAGTTATGTTTCCAAATCAGAGTAGTCCAACCACCTGGTTTTGGTGCCCGGCTTAGTTGCATTCAGCGGCTACCGGATAAACCGAGCCTTGTACGGCACTCACCCGCAAACAGCATATCTCAGAGGCCCACTGACATCTAGACTTCGAGCGTTTTCTTTTTTCCGCTTCTTCTCAATCATCTGGGCCAGCAAGTTCCCCAGTGCTGACAAAATGCCACTGTGGAGAGGGAGGTCATCAGAAAACAGCAGTGACCAGCAGGAGGGTGTCCCTTTCCCACAGGTGAATGAGCAGGGCCGCTCTGAGGCCACGCAGCAGATGGGCGGGCAGGAATCCTTGTTAAAGCGGCTGCAATGTACAGTTCCTGTATCAAAAGGTGGAGACGGTGGACTTACACACACACAGGCAAGGACAAGCGGTGGGTGGACTGTATCCGCGTCAACGTCCTGGCCGTGATGTTGTACTACAGTTTTGCAGTTTGGGAGTAGGGAAGCTGTGTGGTTATGAAAAGGCAACAGGACAGCCCTCTCATGACGCTGTCCTGTATTGTGACTGTGGTAGTCAACACGTGAACCTACAGATGCGACAACACCGCACAGAACAGACGTAACTACGAGAAGAATGGAGAAATCTGCATACGATCTGTGGACCACGTCCACGCCAACGCCCTGGCTGTGATACTGCACTGGTTTCACAAAATGTGACCAACGGCGGAAGCTGGGAAGGTGTACAAGGGATCTCTCCAGATCAGTCTTGTAACTGCTTGTGAATCTACAATTATCACAATAAAAATGTCCACAAAACGGTGGAACAGGCCCAGTGGCTCCCTCCAGGGCTTGGTTTGCATTTGCCTTCTGACAAGCTCTCTGGACGTTAAAATCCAAAATTCCTAGCACAGACCTAGACACGTGGATCCCTGGCGACTCCCTTCGCATGTCCTGCCCCTTCTCAGGGTTCACGTTCCCCACACAGTCTCCGCTCCCTCGGGACTATGAGTCCAGTCTACGCCCCTCTCGGTCTTTCCCCGCCTTGCCTTCAAAACCTAACAGAACCTTTGCCCAGCTGTTCCCGGTGCCAGGAGAGCCTCTGCTCCGCTTATTTACACAGCCTGTTCAACGTCACCTTCTCAAAAAACACCTTCCCTGGCCGCGTCTCCACCCGCGCCCCGCACACCCGCGCCCCTGGCCGTGTCATCCCCGGGCGCGCGGGACCCCTGTCAGGTCCTCGGGTGAACTCAGCGCCGAGCCCCGGGGTCCCGGCGGGCCCTCCCCGCGCTAGGAGGGCGGGATCCGCGAGGCGCCTCACAGTCGCTGACTGGGGACGCGGGCGACGTCGCGGGAAGTTCAGAGCCGGGTCGGAGGGAGCCCGCTGCGGCGGGTTCAGACCAAGGCGCGCCCTCAGCCTGGTCCCGGCCCCGCGCTCCCGTCCAGGCCCCGCGCCGATGCAGCCACCTGCGCCGGGAGGGCGTCGGATTCCCGCGCAGGCCGCGCCCCCGCTCACCTGGTGGCCGCCTTGGTGAGCACGGGGTAGAGCCGCAGGAAGAGCAGGTACTGGGCGAGCGCCCGCCGCGGGAGCGCCCCAAGCCCGGCTTCGACCCGCAGCCTGGACGCTGCCGGCGCCATCGCCTTCCCAGCGCCACGCCGCTGGGGGCGCCGACTCTACCTCCGGCGGGCCGGGCGCTGAGGCCGAGGCGCGGGGCGCGGGGCGGGGACGGCCTGACATTTCCGGCCCCACCACGGCCCGCAGCGCCGCCCGGTCCCGACCCCACGGTGCGTCCCGCATGCCTCCGCACACTTTTCCCCGGTCCCTGCCGGCCACCTCCCCCGCCAGGCGCCGGCTCCCATTGGAGCGCTGAAGGGGGCGGGCGAGGGGCGGGGCGCGCCCCTTGATTGACGGCAGCACTTGCGGCTCTCGCGATACTGGTGGGAGCGCGCCAAATTTCTCCCGCGAAGCAGAGGTTGTCGCCGGCGGCTCCATGGCTCTGAGGAGCGGCGGGCGGCGGCGCGCGGACCCGGGCGCGGACGGCGAGGCCGGCAGGTGAGGGGCGCCCTCCTGAGGCCCTCGGGCCGGCCCTGCCGAGGGTGCGGTGGAGTCGGGCGCGGGTGGCACCGCCGAGGGGAGAGGGAGGCCGGGGCCCCGCAGCCGCTCCCACTCGCCGCGCCTGGCGGGTGGGGCGGCGCGCCCGGACCGCCGGTGGAGGGACCTGGGGCGGGTGGAGGCTCTGCGGCGGCAGCTTCTCCGCGGGGGAACGAGGCGGGCCTCGCGATCTCCCCCTGCTCGGCTGTTCCTGAGGCTTTTCCGGCCTCGCTGGGCGCGCACCTGCGTTTGGGATCTGCCGCGCGGCGGGGGCGATGCGAGCTGCGGGAGCGGGGCTAGGCCCTGCGGGGCGGACGCGCGGTGGGGTGGGGGCCGGGCCGGGCCGGGGACCCCGCCTGGAGGCCCAGCGCTGGGGGAGGCCGCGGCGGGCGGATCGCTTGAGCCTAGGGTCCTGTTCCTGACCAGCCCGGGCAACAGAGCGAGACCCCTTCCCCTCTGTTTTATTATTTTGGGTGTTTGGAGACGGAGCCCTGCCTGGTCGCCCAGGCTGGAGTGCAGAGGCGCGATCTCGGCTCCCTGCAGCCTCCGCTCCCGGGTTCAAGCGATTCTCCTGCCTCACTCAGCCTCCGGAGTCGCTGGCATGACAGGCGCGCGCCATCACGCCCGGCTGAATTTTGTAGTTTTAGTGGAAACGGGGTTTCACCATGTTGGCCAGGCTGGTCTCGAACTCCTGACCTCAGGGGATCCGCCCACCTCGGCTTCCCAAAGTGCTGGGATGACAGGTGGGAGCCACCGCGCCCGGCCCTTCTCTAATAAAAGGAGGAAACATTAGCCAGGCTGGTGGCGTGTGCTTGAAGTCCTAGCTATTAATTCTCGGTAGGCCGAGGCCGGAGGTTCACCGGAGCCCCGCAGGTCGAGGCTGCTGTGAGCCGGGATCGCGCCACAGCCCTCCGGCCTGAGCGAGGGAGCCAGACCCCGTCTAAAAAAAAAAAATAGAAGAAGGCTAAGACGCGGCTGCTTGGTGGCCAGAGCAAACGGTGAACAGGACGGAGGCCTGGCCCTCTGCCATAAGCAGAAAACGTGTAAGAATGCGAAGGTTTTCATGGGCGCTCAGCTGAACACAATTGTTCACGGAGGAGAAGCCGAGTGGTGAGGGTCCCTAACTGCTGTTGTGCTAATCGCTGTCTATCCTTCGTCCCGTTTGGTCCTCGGGCACGCCCCGGAGAGGTAGGTGCCCTTAGTACGTACCGTGTGTGCTGGAGCGTGGAGCTTACGGACGCGCACTGACTGCCCTGGTTCAGGATGCAGGACGTGCCCTCGCCTGCTCCACTCCACTGCCCTGCCCCAAGCTCAGTGACCGCCTCCGGGCGGGGGAGGAGTATGAGTGCTGGCTTTTAACTTGCGTGCTTTACGTGCCTTAACTCATCTTCAGAACAGTCCTGCGAGGCGAGTGTGCCCCAGGACGCAGTGGGTGGTAGATGTGCCTGCGTTTCTTCTTCTGTGAAATGGGGACACCAGTGGCCTCCCTCATAGGGGTTGTCCTGAAATTGAATGAGAGTGTATGTGGAGTACTAGGACAATGGATATAGTAACCAGTAAACCACTGTATGACTGTTATCCCCATTTTTCCGATATTTTACTGTTGCTGGTTTAAAAATGAGATACACGGCTCAGACAGAACAGTTTTGGGAGGAAATATGGTCCCAGTGAGCAGTTTTCTAGTCCACTGAATCCGGCGTACTTGAGGCGACGATATTTGGAGGACTGTGTTTTAGAGGGCTGTGTGCTCCTTTTAATGTGGATGCCTCATAGGTGACACTTCATACACTCTTGATTTTGATGAAGATCTGGGCCTCAGAATTGAGGCTATGTTCTCTAGCAAGGTTTGGAATAAAGTTTTTCTGTGTTTTTGATTACAGATGAATCCAAATATTTAAAAGATTAAACTGTTGTTATACAGTGTGGTGGTGTATCAGTTTCCTGTTGCTGCAGTAACACGTGCTCACTTAATGACATATAAGTTTATTTTCTTACAGTTTTGGAAGTCAGAAGTCATAATATGAAAGTTGGTTACATTTCTTCTGGTGGCTCCAAGAGAGGATCTGTTTCCTTGCTGCTTCTCCATCTTCAAAACCAAGTGTTGCATCTCCTCTCCCCTCTACCCTCTTTCTCCCATGCCTTTCTCCTTCCTGACTCTGGCTTTCCTGCCTCACTCTTACAAGGACTCTTGTGATTACTCTGAGCCCACCCAGCTAACCTGAATCTCAAGGCCCTTGATGTAGTCACATCCGCAAAGTCCCTTTTGTCTTGCAATATAACATTCACAGCTTTGGAGAATTAGGATGTGGGTCTTTTGTGGGTGTGTGTCATCCTGCCTGCCTACCACAAGTGGTTAAAATCTTTCGTGAAAAGTAAGGATCCTAATCTTGGAATGTTGTCATTCTGCTTGGAATGTGGTCATTCTGCTCTTTAAGTGGAGATGATCCAAGGAGTACCTTCAGTCAAAGGAAAGGTCTTCCTTTCTTTTTTTATCTTGTTCTAAAAGAAAGTTGACATGAAGGATTTTTCTTAAGAAACAGTTCTCTGTCCATATCTGGAAATAACGTAATTATTTATGTAAATTATAATTAACATATGTAAATTATATAATTTATATAATGATTTATAATTATATAATTATAATATGTAATTGTATAATTATATATCACATATATATTTAAAAATTATATAACATATTTTAAAAGTATGTGTATATTTATATATAAATATATTTATATATGTAATTTATATACTTAAATATATAATTATATACGATTATATATAATATGTAAATATATATGATGATATATAATTATAAATATATAAATTATTTATGTAAATTATAATTAATGTAAATTATAAATGTAATTTATAACAGAAATTAACAACTGGGGAAATAATGTAATTAAGGACATGAGTTCTGCACAGGCTTGGTTTAAATCCTAAAAACAATTTTTTAACTGATCTTATTTTGGATGGTTTTCTTTTTTCTTCTCTTATAAACACACCTGTGATGAACTTCTGTATGTAATTGCTTTCTGAACATCAGTTTCCTTGGCATAAATTTTTAGAAATGGATCTACAGGGTCCACAGTATTTTACAGCAATGACCCAATGATATTTTAGAAACACTTTCACCTTATGGAGAAATCTAATAGTGTCAGAAACTGAATGGTCATATAGTTTAATCAAGAACTATGGTCTTCTATGAAACATAATTGCAGTGAGCTAGAATCAGATCCTGGGAAATGAGAGGTGGTAGAAGGAAAGGAGTGAATATCTGTGAGTAGTTGGGGAAAGAACACCTTTGATGCCTGGATCACTGTGGAAGAACCCGTTTTGCCTTGTTTGGAAGAACACATGAACAGCTTTAAGGGTAACTTTGCCCAGGAGAGCAGCCTAGCAAAACAGGAGACCTAGTATATCTGTATGTGGCTACATGGCTGAGGCCAGAAAGCAGTCATGGGAATCTGGTTGCTTCTGCACAGGGAATGTATATTTACCACCCCCACTCGTTTATTTACATTAAGACAAAAAGGCTGTCAGGCATGGTGGCTCATGCTTGTAATCCCAGCACTTTGGGAGTCTGAGACAGGCAGATCGCAAGGTCAGGAGTTCAAGACCAGCCTGGCCAGAGACCAGCCTGGCCAACATGGTGAAACCCTGTCTCTACTAAAAATAAAAAAACTAGCCAGGCGTGGTGTTGGACGCCTATAATCCCAGCTACTCAGGAGGCTGAGGCAGGAGAATCGCTTGAACCTGGGAGGTGGAGGTTGCAGTGAGCTGAGATCACGCCACTGCCCTCCAGCCTGGGTGACAGAGCGAGACTCCAACTCAAAAAAAAAGACAAAAAGTGAAAAGTGAGTTTCCCAGTCAGCGAAGATTGTTCCTCTCATGCAGAGGAATATATCCCATTTTTATCCACATTTGGTTGTGCTGACATCTAAATCCAAGCACTCTGGAATGATATGTCACATTTTTAAGGTCTAGTTTATTTTGCTGCAACTCGTGTTTCTATAACCCCAATTAGTTCACATAATAGGAAAATTATGTTAGTAAAATGTGGTGATTATATTGGCTCATTTATAATTTTTCTTAGGGCATCAGAATAGAGGCGTAGAATTACATTCTTTCATAGGAAAGGAAAAAGCTCTTAGCTGGAGTGTTGCACAGATGAGTGTCCTGTTGGCTCTATTTTAAGAAAATTTAATAAGAGTTTCTATACTTGGACTCCCTCTACAGAGAGGCACATCCTTGGCCTTGCACAGTTCACAGCTTGTGGCAGGTTATTTTCTCCTGTCTTCAGAGGTCCACTTAGATTTTATCATCTCAGTAGTCATAAGCTAGCATCTCCACTCTCTAGTTTTTGAGCATTTAAAAAAAAGAAAATAACCTTTTTTTTTTTTTTTTTTTTTTTGAGACAGGGTCTCACCCAAGCAGGAGTGCAGTGGCACGATCTTGGCTCACTGCAACCTCTGCCTCCCAGGTTGTAGCGATTCTCCTGCTTCAGCCTCCCGAGTAGCTGGGGTTACAGGTGCATGCCACCATGCTCAGCTAATTTTTGCATTTTTAGTAGAAATGAGATTTCACCACATTGGCCAGGCTGGCTCAAACTCCTGACCTCAAGTGATTTGGCCTCCCAAAGTGCTGGGATTACAGGCATGAGCCACTGTGCCCAGCCCTCAACCTTTTTTTATTTTGAGGTAACTGTAGATTGATTCTCATGCAGTTATCAAAAATGATACAGAGATCCAGGATCCCTTCACCATAACATCTCATGTAACTAGAGTACAGTTGTCACAACTAGGAAATTGACATTGAAACAATTCAACTATTTTATACAAATCACGCCAATATTACATGCACTTTTTCGCACGTATATGTGTTTAGTTCCGTGCAGTTTTATTATGTGTATATTTGTGCGACTACCACCAAAATCAGTATGCAGAACAGTCTGTTGGAAGGATCTCTCATGCTACCCCTTCATAGCCGTAACCACCTCCATTCCTCCTTTCCCCTTGTCCCTGGCAACCAGTAATCTGTTCTCTATCTATGTCTGTAATTTTATTTCAAAAATACTATATAAACGGAATCATTAAGTGTATAATGTTGGGGCCGGGCATGGTGGCTCATGCCTGCAATCCCAGTACTTTGGGAGGCAGAGGCGGCGGATCACTTGAGCTCAGGAGTTCAAGACCAGCCTGGCCAACGTGGTGAGACCCCATCTCAACTAAAAATACAAAAATTAGCCGGGCGTGGTGGCACATGCTTATAGTCCTAGCTACTTGGGCGGCTGAGGCAAGAGTCGCTTGAACCCAGGAGGTGGAGGCTGCAGTGAGCTGAGATTGCCCACTGCACTCCAGCCTAGATGACAGAGTGAGACTCTGTCTCAAGAAAAGAAGAAGTATATAATTTTGAGAGGTTGTCTTTGCACACTCAGCATAATTAAGGTGTGGCGCCTCACACCTTAATACCAGCACTTTGGGAGGCTGAGGTGGGCAGATTACTTGAGGTCAGAAGTTCAAAACCACCTGGCTAACATGGTGAAATCTGTCTGTACTAAAAATACAGAAATTAGCCCGGCATGTTGGCAGGCACCTGTAATCCCAGCTACTCGAGAGGCTGAGAGAGGAGAATCTCTTGAACTTTGGAGGCGGAGGTTGTGGTGAGCTGAGCTCATGCCACTGCACTCTAGCCTGGGTTATAGAGTGAGACTCTTCAAAAAAAAAAGTTAAAGTTTATTCCTCTTCAGTGCTGAGTAGTATTCCATGGTATGTATCCACAGGTTCACGCTTTCCCTACTGAGGATCATCTGGATTGTTTCCAGTTTTTGACTATTATGAATAAAGATGCTATGAACATTCGGTTACAAGTTTTTGTATGAGCATGAGGTTTCATTTCTCTGGGATAAATGACCAGAGTACAGTGCTGTTTTTTTTTTCTTTGTTTCAGACAGAGTCTTGCTCTGTCAAACAGGCTGGAGTGCAGTGGCATGATCACGGCTCACTGCAACCTCTGCCTCCCGGGTTCAAGTGATTTTCTTGCCTCAGCTTCTGGAGGATCTGGGACTACAGGTGTGTACCACCACACCCATCTAATTTTTGTATTTTTAGTAGAGATGGGGTTTTGCCATGTTGGCCAGGCTGGGCTCGAACTACTGACCTCAGGTAATCCATCCGTCTCGGCCTCCCAAAATGCTGGGATTATAGGCGTGAGCCACTGTACCCAGTGGCTCATAAAATGCTGAGTTTTATGCATTTTTAGTGTCCTTTGAGGCAGCAGTGTCCAGCCATGATTACTGTTTATGTTAGTATTCTGGTTATAAGGTTGAACAGGTTTTGAAGGGCCTGCCCTAATTGTATTTTTCACATGAGTCCTTTCATTTTAGTGAGCCTTTTTGCCAAACTTGGGGTTTTTCAGGAATACATATCTGAAACACACTAGGTGAGTTCAGTGTTGCAGAAGTAGGTGGGATTGGCCAGGCATGGTGGCTTACACCTGTAATCCCAGCTACCTGGGAGGCCAAGGCAGGAGAAGCACTTGAACCTGGGAGGTGGAGGCTGCAGCAAGCCAAGACTGCCGCTGCACTCCAGCCTGGGTGACAGAGTGAGACTCCGTCTCAAAAAAAAAAAAAGAAGAAGTAGATGGCATTTCAAACTGTAACCACTGGGTTCCTTTCTTTCCCTCAGGGATGATGGCCCCACTTCCTCAGTCTCCGCACTCAAGCGCCTGGAACGGAGTCAGTGGACGGATAAGATGGATTTGCGGTTTGGTTTTGAGCGGCTGAAGGAGCCTGGTGAGAAGACAGGCTGGCTCATTAACATGCATCCTGTAAGCACTGGCGCTTTCCCTTGGTCCTTCCCCCTCCCAGGAGTGTGGCTATATCCCTTCTTGCCATAGCATGGTCCTTGTCCAAAGGGGGACACATGGGGGGACTTGTCTGGTGAATCAGTAGGGAGATGTGATGGCTCCAGCTCTCCTCCTTTCTTCTTTGACATCATTGAGGGCCACAGAGAAGTCACTGTGAGAAGCTGGAGGTGATGGCCCTCGCTTTTAGCCATCAGAATAAAGTTTTCAAGGATTATGAGGGGAAAATTCCAAGAAATCCCCATTTGGAGGCTCTTACGATGTGGCTCTTGTGAATAAGGCAGTAGTGTTAATGTAGGGGTGGAATAAAGACCTAGATGAGGAGATTTGTTTCTAAAGTGCTCAGTTTCCCAAAAGGTAGGAGGAAAAGGGTCATTACACTATGTAGAGGATGATCTTGTGCCTATGTTGACCAATTCTCTCGTAGACCGAGATTTTAGATGAAGATAAACGCTTAGTCAGTGCAGTGGATTACTACTTCATTCAAGATGATGGAAGCAGATTTAAGGTAAGCCCAAGAAGCTAAAACCCACTTGCAGCGAGCAGCTGGATCCAAAATGAGGGGTGTTCATTTAGCTCTGTGACTGCCAGGGAGGTCGTGGGAGGCTTCTATGGTGCATAGCTGCCCATAGCCCACCAAAGCTCAGGCCCCTGGAGGCCCCATCAGTCATCATTTAAGATGTCCTGAGAGAGATCAGTTTAGGAAGACTCTGAATAGTGAGCAGTATTGTGTCTTAGATTCTTGCCCCATGATAAGTGCATATCCTAATTTCCTGTTATGCTTTAAGAGCTACCAAGGTCAAGGCTACCCTGGCTCTAGGCTGTTCATGGACTATAGGAGCAAGCAGTCTGTTTTCATTTTTCTCTCCTTTTTTTTTTTTCCTTATCATTCCTGGATGGGTTGGTGACTCTTACAGGTGGCCTTGCCCTATAAACCGTATTTCTACATTGCAACCAGAAAGGTAAGTGTGTTTTATAGATTCAGGTCAGATGGCCTGTGTGCGTCATTCTGTGATGGGCTTTGCAACTGGGAAATCGTCAAGGAAGGAAATGTGTTTTACCAATGGAAAGCCTTTTTATTCTGATCCTGATTTAGGGTTGTGAGCGAGAAGTTTCATCTTTTCTGTCCAAGAAGTTTCAGGGCAAAATTGCAAAAGTGGAGACTGTCCCCAAAGAGGATCTGGATTTGGTGAGTATCACTCAGACTTTCCATGGGTAAATGAGGCCAGGTTCTACATTGTCCATGGCACATGAGATCGGAAGAGGTGGAAATTCAGGTCATCTATTGGGTGATGGGGCAGTATGGGGACCGTCTATAAAACTTCTTTCAAAGAGCTCTAGTGGTGTTAGTTGGTACCATATGCAAAGTTGGACAAAGTGCCTGGGAGTCGTCAACTCTTTGACTTGTGTGTTTACCTTTGAGTGTTTACCCTCTAAACAGTCAGTACAATCTCTTCGCATTATAGCCAAATCACTTGGTGGGTTTGAAGCGAAATTACATCAAACTGTCCTTCCACACTGTGGAGGATCTTGTCAAAGTGAGGAAGGAGATCTTCCCTGCAGTGAAGAAGAACAGGGAGCAGGATCATGCCAGTGACACGTACACAGCTATGCTTTCCAGGTAAACTTTGTTCTTGTGAGCAAAGTATCAGCTGGTCGAGAATGACAAGATGGGTAGGAGACAGGAATACTTAGCAATAAAGTTACCTTAATGGCTGGCTCTGTTTGACACGGAAAACTTGAGCAATTAGGTAGAGATTTCTGTATGTTCTGTGGCAAACAGTGGCTTCACAGGTTATATTTTATTTTATGTGTTAGCTCTCTTTTCCCATGTAGGGGTGGGTTTATGGCTCCAAAATTGAGTGATTGTAACAGTAAAGTCATTTTAGAGGGAAATGATCTTCATCGTACTGCCCTAACACAATCCGTCTGTGAATTTCATTAAGTGCTGAGATTTACACAGCACAACTTCTCCAGAGAACGTTGGGTATTGTCTATAGAAATTTAAGTCTAGAACACGAAATGCTGTTCGTCAAGTGTTTGAGCATCAACAGTAATAGGATGCAAAGTAACAGATTAGCAAGCGAAAATCTTGAGTAATTAAGTTTGGATGACTTCAGAAGAACCTACCTTATCCTCTGACAAGAGAAGATCAATTTGGGATGCTGAACAGCTCTGCAGTCCCTACCCTGATTCCGCCTTCCTTGGCAATGCCATAAGTTACTTTTTGAAATATTGGAAGGTGTAATCAGAGACTTGAGTCTTCAGAGGCCTGAGCCATATCTGAGACTCATCTGTCTTTTCCCCCTGAATAGCTCATTCAGTATTTGAGCTTCTGGGCCAATAGTGGCCGCAAGGGTGGGCCACATCTTTAGACATGGCAGAGACCCATGCATAGGCTGTGCAATGCGCAGGCCTGCTCTTCAGCCTGCATGAGGCAGCCTCCTCAGTAACCAGACCATGGTGGGATGGTCATGCCTGGGTGCTCTCCTGACTGGCAGTACTTAATGTTTTCTTTTTTTTTTTTTTTCTATTGTTTATTTCGAGACAGGGTTTTGCTCTGTTGCCCAGGCTGGAGTGCAGTGGTGCAATCATAGCTCACTGTCACCTTGAGCTCCTGGGCTCAAGCAGTCCTTCTACCTCAGCCTCCTGAGTAGCCGGGATCACAGGTGTGTACCCCATGCCTGGCTAATTATTATTATTATTGCTATTTTTTGTAGAGATGAGTCTCCCTATGTTGCCCAGGCCTGTCTTGAACTCCTGGGATCCAGTGATCTCTTGCCTCCCAAAGTGC
This sequence comes from Cacajao melanocephalus, assembly GCA_963573385.1. Taxonomy (NCBI): domain Eukaryota; kingdom Metazoa; phylum Chordata; class Mammalia; order Primates; family Pitheciidae; genus Cacajao; species Cacajao melanocephalus. The sequence continues at coordinate 14,651 of CAUYLG010042430.1, forward strand.
TGGGATTAGAGGCATAAGCCCCCATGCTTGGCCATATATATATGTATGTGTGTGTGTGTGTGTGTTTTTTTTTAGTTGGGGTGTAACTCACATCATATAAAATGTATACATCTTACACTGAATTTTCTCCTGTCTGTAGGGTTATCATCCAAGCCATTCTTTTTCTATCTCTATACCTTTTTTTTTTTTTTTTTTTTTGGAGACAGTCTTGCTCTGTCGCCCAGGCTGGAGTGCAGTGGTGCAATCTCTGCTCACTGCAACCTCTGCTTCCCGGGTTCAAGTGATTCTTCTGTCTCAGCCTCCCAAGTAACTGGGATTACAGGTGTGCGCCACCACACCTGGCTAATTTTTGTATTTTCAGTAGAGACAGGGTTTCATCGTGTTGGCCAGGCTGGTCTCGAACTCCTACCTCAGGTGATCCGCCCTCCTTGGCCTCCCAGAGTTTTTGGATTACAGGCGTGAACCACCGCACCCAGCCCAATCCAAGCCATTCTTAAAGGAAGGACGACCCTGGTCATTGAAACGACCTCAATTTACCTTTTGTGTTTATTCAGTTTGAACTCTGGTCTCACCTCTTCCAGGCCATGGCAGTTGAGTTAGTTGCTCTCTTTTTAATTCCTAGTGTTCTGCAAAGGAGCAGTGTCATCACTGATGAGGAGGAAGCCTCTAAGAAGATAGCTGATCAGTTGGATAACATTGTGGGCATGCGCGAGTACGACGTCCCCTACCACATCCGCCTCTCCATTGACCTGAAGATCCACGTGGTGAGTAGGGGCAGGGTTGGGTTGCTGCTCACTTGAATTTACTGACAGCCGGTAGATGATCATTATAGAGGAATCCGCAGAGGAATAGACTTCCCTGGACTATGACTCTGGTTAACACACTGCGTGTTTTGCAGGCTCATTGGTACAACGTCAGATACCGAGGAAATGCTTTTCCGGTGGAGATCACCTGCCGAGATGACCTTGTTGAACGACCTGTACGTTTTGGCTTATATTACCTTCATCCTGAAATTCCTTGTTTTCTGGAGAGAATACTCTTCAGTGCAGAAAAGTGAATTTGACTCAAAGATATGTTTGCTGCTTTTTCCCCCAAATACTTTCTTAAAGGAATTATGGAGTTAGAATTTTTCATCAGAGCATCACTTCGTTTTTTGTTGTACGTCACTGCATGACATCAGTATTTGAGCTAAGCAGGATTTGGACATTTGAGGGAAAGCTGAGACTTCCATTTGAGTAGTTGATAGCGAAGTGACATCGTAAACATGGATTTGTAACTAGAAGTCCTTGGTTTGAGTACGACTTTGTGAACTTGGGAAAGTTTTTGTATTCAGTTTTCTCTTTTCCGAAATGAAGATACCATCTCTGTGCCACAATGACCTTTCAGGATTGTCATAACCATCAGAATGTGATGCCTTTTAAATAATTTGTCTACTAAAGTTCTGTAATTTTAGGCTTGTCCTGTGATCAGCTACTCTTTTTGATATGTAAGTTTTCATGCCATAGAGTCGTGGTACTCTTGACATAGGTTGGTCAGTCTCAAGGTCCCTGTCCCAGCTTTTTCAGAGCCCTTTGACTCTTTCAGCAACCAGAGGGGGGTGGAGCAGGCCGGGATGGGTGTTGAGGGAGACCTAATGGGGAGCTCAGAGCTTGGCTTTGTCACCACAGGACCCTGTGGTTTTGGCATTCGACATTGAGACGACCAAACTGCCCCTCAAGTTTCCTGATGCTGAGACAGACCAGATTATGATGATTTCCTACATGATCGATGGCCAGGTGAGCAGGTGGCTTCTGGGAAGTAAGCTCCTCGGATGGTGGCCTTGTCTGTTCCCCAAACTAGAGCAGCATCTGCCCCACAGTTAGTATTTGTTGAGTGAATAACGAATTAGTGAGTCCAGGAATGGGAGCAAGCAAGCTGTTCCGACATCAAACTGTACCCTCTCCTTTCCAAAGGGAATCCAGACGCGGAGGGTGTCTTCTCGGGAAGCTTAAGGCGCTTTCATGTTGCTGTGGACTTCTTTGTAGGAGACTCTCTTGACAGAGTGTCTGGGCAGAGTAAGGAGGCCATGTCTTGGCTTTGCGGCCTCTGACTTGTGTTGATTGCTAATGAACTTCCCTAGGGCTACCTCATCACCAACAGGGAGATTGTTTCAGAAGATATTGAAGATTTCGAGTTCACCCCCAAGCCAGAATATGAAGGGCCCTTTTGTGTCTTCAATGAACCTGATGAGGTGAGGAGGTAGCACTTGGGAGAGTGCCTGGTATTTTGGGAAGAAGGGGCATGTGGCTGTTTCCAAGGCCTCAGGCGTTCCGTTGGATCAGAACTGCAGCTCCGTGAGCTTTGTTCTTAGGGTGTGACCCTCTTTCCTGCCGGAGACTAGGGCAGGGGGAGGGAATAAGGGCCAGCGTGAGGCTGCTGCGTCTGAATTTTGAGAAAGGAATGTGGAAATAGCTTGAAGAAGAAGAATAGAAAGAGCAGACCTCAGACTGCTGTGACTTGGGTTTAGGCTCATCTGATCCAAAGGTGGTTTGAGCACGTCCAGGAGACCAAACCCACCATCATGGTCACCTACAACGGGGACTTTTTTGACTGGTGAGTCTGTGTCTTCTCTGTAACTGGACAGCGTTTGGGAGGGAGGGCATTGCGTGGTATGGGTGGGCTTCCCATGCTGACTGAAGAGGTGGCTCCAGGTTCACTCTGCACCTCCCATGTCTGGGTTCCTCCCTGGGTCTGAGGGAGGAATGGAGGAAGGGGAATTAGAGTCTGACCTGCCCACTTGTTTATCTGTGCTCTTTTGAACCCAGGCCATTTGTGGAGGCCCGGGCAGCAGTCCACGGGCTGAGCATGCAGCAGGAGATAGGCTTCCAGAAGGACAGCCAGGGGGAGTACAAGGCACCCCAGTGCATCCACATGGACTGCCTCAGGTAGGGGCCGCAGGGCAGCACGGCTTGTCACTGCCGTCTGTGAGCGAGATCCGAAGGCCTCTTGCAGACTGTGCAGTCGACACATCTCTTATGGGAGGAGGGTGGCCTCTGAGAGGCCATTTCAGGTCACCGAGAGGATGGCAGCTGCAACCCTGCCGGGGCCCGGGATGTGCTGTCTGACTGTTGGCTGACAATTCGTCAGTGTCCAGGCACATGGAGTATCAGCCTCTGGGCTGGGGAAGCTGCCAGGAAGACACACTCAGCAGACAGGTCCCTAGCTAGGACCTCATGGAGGGACCTGCGCTGCCAGGCGAGGTTGGGATGTGGCAGCCAGGCTGTCCCACAGGACAAGCACAGATTCCAGATGAGCAGGGGTGTGCAGCCGAGAGGTGGTGACAGTCACGGCGCCTGGGGGCTCTGGCATGTCTGGTTGCGAGGACAGGTGGATGTGGAATTGCCAAGAGAAGGAGGCTGGAAGGGAAAGGGTCTCCATGGGCCTCTGCTGGTGGGAGGCAGATTCATCCTGACCATTACAGTGCCACCGGAGCACTTGAAGCCTGAATGCATTTCTGTTTAGCTCTGATGTTTGGCTCTTGGGTTGGAGAGGGAGGCCAGGAGGCTGGGGCTGGTTTAGTGTAACAGTGTGACAGTCGTGATCCAAGGGAGGGGGTGAGCGGCCCGAGGATGCAGGGTCTGTCATGTGGGGCAGGGAGAGGCCCAGGAATGCTGGTTCTCAGGGAGGGGGTGGCACCTGGGGTTTTTGTGGCATCTGTAGAGACGGGGAATGTGTATAGAAGGGGCTTGAGGTGAGAGGTGACCCTGCTACATGCTAGCCTGAAAGTCCCACCCAGGTAGGGGCCCTGAAGACCACCATGAGGCTTTGTTTGGGCTTCCACTGTGGATTGGGACTCACTGGCATGCGGGTCTTGGTGAAAGCTGGGGTAGTGGATGAACTCTGAAGGCAAGAGGAAGAGGTCACAGGGTGGAGGCCGCAGGGGCGGAGACTGGACGTGGCTCCTGGACAGCTGCCCCAGGGAAGGCATCTGTAGGGAGGAGGTGGAGACAGGTTCCGGGTAGAGTGTAGGGGCCTTCTTTTCTTCATTTTAATTTTTTATTTATTTTATTTTTTATTTTTATTTTTTCTCACATCTGATCACATCTTGCCTTCTATTAAAGGAGAGTGGGCTTGAGTGTTTCCGTGCTGAAGGGACAGTGTGAGGAGAGAAGCTCAGTGTGGTTGATAACTAGGCTCCAAGGGTGCAGGCCTGAGGTCTTGGGGAGAGGCCGTGGGCTCTTCGAGGGTGGGAGGAAGGTGAGGGCCCGAACGACCGGTCCTGGTGCTTCCTTGCGTCATGGATAGGTCTTTGAGATTAACTAGATCCGAATGAAGGGTTTTCACGAGGAGCCTACACCGTGTGGGGCCTTGGTGTAAGGCTTCTGGGTACATGTTAGGACCTTGCATCTGTCTATGTGGTACCCAGTTTTGCTAGTTCTCAGGGGTTCCCTGGCTGCATGTTAGAATCCTGGTTTCTGTTCTTATTCTCCTTCCAGGTGGGTGAAGAGGGACAGTTATCTTCCCGTGGGCAGTCATAACCTCAAGGCGGCTGCCAAGGCCAAGCTAGGCTATGATCCCGTGGAGCTGGACCCAGAGGACATGTGCCGGATGGCCACCGAGCAGCCCCAGGCACGTGAGCCACATCCCGGCTCCCCTTGCTGCCGTGTGTGAGCACATATGCCAGCCCACTCCACCCAGCAGGCTGTGCCTCCAGGACACAAGTGTTTTGTCCTGCGCCCATCTCCTTGCTGTGTGTGCGGCAGGCTGGCCAGGCCAGGCTTTGCTTTCTGTGCTTCACACTTGACCGTGGGCTCTTGGCTTTGATGACCCTGCTCTCTGGCGTTCTCTCCTCAGACACTGGCCACGTACTCCGTGTCAGATGCTGTCGCCACTTACTACCTGTACATGAAGTACGTCCACCCCTTTATCTTCGCTCTGTGCACCATTATTCCCATGGAGCCCGATGAGGTTAGTATCTCCTCTCCTGTCAGCACCCTGGCCTCCTCAGCCCTTGCCCCATTGTGAATGCACTGGAGCTGAATGGAGGTGGACGTCCCAGGAGTGCTGGTACCGAAGGCAGCAGTAGAATTCTGGTGCGTGATGTCAGGGATGTCCTTTGGGAATTCCTGGGCCCTGATGTGAGGAAGGAACCACAGGAGGCAGAATTTGCAGCCATGTACTACGAGGTTTTCTCCTTCCACGCTGAAGTTCACTTTAGGTTCCTGGACTTTGCCTGTGAGTCAGGGCCTTTGGTGCAGCTTTCGGCTAGAAGCTCTGGTTTCTCTCGTAGGTGCTGCGGAAAGGCTCTGGCACACTGTGTGAGGCCTTGCTGATGGTGCAGGCCTTCCACGCCAACATCATCTTCCCCAACAAGCAAGAGCAGGAGTTCAATAAGCTGACGGACGACGGACACGTGCTGGACTCCGAGACCTACGTGGGGGGCCACGTGGAGGCCCTCGAGTCTGGGGTCTTCCGCAGTGACATCCCTTGCCGGTTTAGGATGGTGTGCTTCTTCCCCGGATTCTGTTTCTTCTGTGGTGGGACCCAGAAGCCGCAGGGCCTGAAATAAAGCCCCTTCTCCCCATTCTGTCCCATGGGCCCCTCACCGGGTGTGGCTATTCTGGCCCAGCTCCCCGCAGGGCTTCTTTAGGGCTGTGCACTGCGGAGTGCGCACGTGAGTCCTTCCGGAGCTTTCTTGGGCACATCCTGCCGCTTACAGCCACAGCGTCAAACCTGAGGCGGGCTAGTGGGGTGTGTTCCCCTCTGACCCGCTGTCTCACCTTTGTGCTAGAATCCCGCCGCCTTTGATTTCCTGCTGCAGCGGGTTGAGAAGACCTTGCGTCATGCCATTGAGGAAGAGGAAAAGGTGCCTGTGGAACAAGTCACCAACTTTGAAGAGGTAACCATCCAGGAGGCAGGAAGAGCTAGTCTGTTCGTGCACCTTCTTCACAAACCATGTCTTTCAGCAGCACATTCGTTGTGCACCTGCTGCGTATGGTGCTGTGGACGGATGACACAGGGTCTCTGGTGAGACAGCAGTCATGGTTGTGACGTGCGATGCTGTCCACCGAGGTCGGAGGGCTTCATGAGAAGGTGGGGTGTGAGCTGCTCCTGAAATGTGGTCACATGGCAGGTGGGCCCTAGTGGGATGTGTCGATGCCCCGTTTTAAGGCATTGGGACTTTATTTTGTAGGCATTGGGGAGGCATTGGAGGTTTTAAATTTTACTTACTTTTTGTTGTTGAGATTTAAGAATGACAGTACATTCCTGCAAATGACAGGATTAGTGACTGTAAAATCTGTTCACATAATGGTTAGAAAGCACCACTTACGAAGTGTGTTATTTGACTGGAGAGGGAGACACCAGTTTTTTGTGTGATCTTCGCTCCTCAGGATGTGGTGCATCTGAGTTCTTTTGAGATGGAGTCTCACTGTTGTCGGTCCAGGCCGGAGTGCAGTGGCACGATGTCGGCTCACTGCAGCCTCTGCCTCCTGGGTTCCAGCAATTCTTCTGCCTCAGCTTCCCGAGTAGCTGACCTTGACCTCAAGGGCTCAAGGGATTCTTCTACCCGAACCTTCCAAGTAGCTGGTACTACAGGTGCTACCATCACATACAGCTAATTTTTTTTTTTTTTTGTAGAGATGGGGTCCCACTGTGTTGCTCAGGCTGGTCTCGAGCTCCTGGGCTCAAGTGATCCTCTGGCCTTGGTCTCCCAAAGTGCTGGGATTATAAGCATGAACCACTGCCCCTGGCCTAAGGGTTTTTAATACCGAGGACAATTTGGTGTTCAAATGATTTTCTTGTAAGATTCTACCAAATTTAATAATTTCATAGAAGCAATGGCAACCCTTCTTAACTTTTTTCTTCTGGTTAATTTTTGCTCTATTTAGATATTTTTCAGTGTTTTCCACTCCTGAATGTCTAACGTAGGAGTTGGTAAACTGTAGCACATGAGGGAAGCTTGGTCACCAGCCTCCACTGAGTTTTGCTTTCTCTGCAGTTGTGTGATCAGATTAAGAGCAAGCTTGCCTCCTTGAAGGAGGTTCCCAACCGCATTGAGTGTCCACTCATCTACCACCTGGATGTGGGGGCCATGTACCCCAACATCATCCTGACCAACCGCCTGCAGGTGAGGCTTTACTTCCTGAATCAGAGTCGGAGCTCTCTCTGCCCGAGCCCTAAGTGTTTTCTTACCCCTCGCAGCCCTCTGCCATGGTGGACGAAGCCACCTGTGCTGCCTGTGACTTCAATAAGCCTGGAGCAAACTGCCAGCGGAAGATGGCCTGGCAGTGGAGGGGCGAGTTCAGTGAGTGGCGGCCGCCTGGGTGGGCACTCAGTGGGAAACGGGTGCGTCTGTGCCTCTTTTTGAACTTGCTCCCATTGCCTTCTTCCCAGTGCCGGCCAGCCGCAGCGAATACCATCGGATCCAGCACCAGCTGGAGTCAGAGAAGTTCCCCCCCTTGTTCCCAGAGGGGCCAGCTCGGACCTTTCATGAACTGTCCCGTGAGGAGCAGGCGAAATACGAGAAGAGGAGGCTGGCGGGTGAGTGCCTGGGCGTGGTCGTGGCTCCTGCTCCCACTTTTTGTTCTTGCTGGGCTGCATTGTCCATCCCAACGGGGGTGCAGAGGTGTTGTCAGAGCAGACTGGAAGCCGCTCTGGGTCACTGTGAGCTGTGCTCTGGCTGCAGGGCCCTTGATTTGCTCCCCTTAAGCAGGCGTTAGACACTGCTGCTCTGTGGTCTTGGTGTGCTTGGCCTGCTGCTGCCCCTGGGCTGTCCTGTTTCTTTCTTTTCTTTTTTTTTTAAACGGGTTCTCACTGTCACCCAGGCTGGAGTGCAGTGGTGCGATCTTGGCTCACTGCAGCCTCGACCTCCCAGGCTCTGGCAATCCTCCCGTCTCAACCTCCTAAGTAGCTGGGACTACAGGTGCACGCCATCATGCCCGTCTTATTTTTTGTATTTTTTGTAGAGATGGGGTCTCAACCATGTTGCCCAAACTGGTCTCAAATTCCTGGGCTCAAGTGATCCGCCCGCCTTGGCCTCCCAAAGTGCTGGGATTACAGGTGTGAGCCACTGTGCCTGGTCATCTTTTTCGATATGAGAAACTAGCAGTGTATCTGAGCTGTTGCTCCTTTGTAGTAACATAGAAGCTGTGTTCCTCAGCACCCCTGTACCCCGGCTCCCTCTGCTCTGGGAGACCTCACCCACCTGCTCCACCCTCTCCATCGTGCTTAGATTACTGCCGGAAAGCCTACAAGAAAATCCACATCACCAAGGTGGAAGAGCGCCTCACCACCATCTGCCAGCGGGAAAACTCCTTCTACGTGGACACTGTGCGTGCCTTCCGGGACAGGCGCTATGAATTCAAAGGGCTCCACAAGGTGAGCTCTGAGGTGCTGCAAGCTTTGGCCTCTGAGGGCAGTTTAGGTCAGCTTGTGAAGTAGGCATTCTTGGCTCCTTGCCTGGGATCCTCTGAGCCAGCACCTGCACTCGGATGATAACACGCAATTGTTTTTGACTTGGAAGAGTTGATGGTCATGAAGGACATAGGCCATCGTCTACCCTGGTTCTAGGCCCCAGAAGGATCCTGAATGATGATAATTCCTGAAGTGATTATTTAGAGCAGGGGTCAGCAAGCTACAGCCGGCTGCTGTTTGAGTAAATCACGTCTTACAGAACCCAATTGCCTTTGCCTATTGTTTGTCTCTTTCCTGCTGTCATGGGAAGTGAGGAGTTGTGAGAAACTATGAGGCCATCACACCTGTGGTCTTTACCATCCGGCCCTTTAGTTTGCTGACCCCTGGTTAGACAAAGTAGAGGGAATTTTAACTGACATATTTCATCCTGTAGAAGCAAGGAAAATGCATAGCAACACCTCAGTTTTGATATCAGCGGATCATTGTGGTGTTTGTTTTTGAAATGGAGTCTTGCTCTGTTGCCCAGGCTGGAGTGCAATGGTGGGATCTCGGCTCACTGCAGCCTCCACCTCCTGGGTTCAAGCAATTCTCTGCCTCAGCTTCCCGAGTAGCTGAGATTACAGGCGCCCACCACCATGCCTATCTTGGCCAGGCTGGTCTTGAACTCCTGACCTTGTTTGTGATCCACCCGCCTTGGCCTTCCAAAGTGCTGGGATTACAGGTGTGAGCCACTGCACTGGCTACAGGTCATTGTTTTATATCTGATCAGATTGAACCATTTTTTTCTGAGAGACCTTCACTGTATACTCAGCATGGCCCCTGCTGTGTGGCCCCAGGCATCCTGCACTGCCCTGCTGAACTCACTGTCACATGTTCTTTTTTATAGATAGATATAGTATGACATTTCGTGTTTTTTTTTTCTTTTTTTTGAGGGGATGGAGTCTCACTCTGTCACCCAGGCTGGAGTGCAGTGGCACGATCTTGGTTCACTGCAACTTCTGCCTCCTGGGTTCAGGCGATTCTTTTGACTCAGCCTTCCGAGTAGCTGGGACTGCAGGCGTGTGCCACCAGCTAATTTTTTTGTGTTTTTAGTAGAGATGGGGGTTTCACCATCTTGGCAAGGCTGGTCTTGAACTCCTGACCTCGTGATCTGTCCACCTCTGCCTCCCAAAGTGCTGGGATTACAGGTGTGAGTCACCGCGCCCGGCTGACATTTAGTGTTTTTAAGTGCTCAGTTCAGGGGCAGGAAGCATATTCACATTTTTGTACAACTGTCACCACCATCATCCTCCAGAACTCTTCACCTTCTTCAGTTGAAACTCTTGTCTACATTAAACAATGGCTCCCCACCTCCTCCCCCCGCCCCTGGAAACCCCCATTCTACTTTTTGTTTCTGAATTCCACAACTCTAGGGATGTCATGTAAGTGAACCATGCAGTATTTGTATCTTTGTGACTGGCTTTTTCCCTTAGCATGTTGCTTTCTTTTTTGAGACAGGATCTCACTCTATCACCCCAGTTGCAGTACAGTTGTATGATCCTGGCTCACGGCAGTCTCCACCTTCCAGGCTCAAGTGATCCTCCCACCTCAGCCTCTCCAATAGCTGGGACTACAGGCGTGCCACCACGCCCGGCCGGTTTTTGTATTTTTGGTAGAGACGGAGTTTCACCATGTTGCCCGGGCTGGTCTCAAACTCCTGAGCTCAGGTCATCTACCCACCTCAGCCTCCCACAGTACTGAGATTACAGGCATGAGCCACCGCGCCCAGCCTTAGCATGATGTTTTCAAGATGTATCCATACTGCATTTTTGTAAATGGCTGAATAACATTAATTGTGTGGATTTGTCACATTTTGTTTATCCTTTCATTCATTGATGTTCACTTGGGTTGCTTCCACCTTTTGGCTATTATGAGTAATACTGGTTTGAACATGGGGTGCAAGTATGTCTTCCCATCTCTGCTTTTGGTTATTTTGGCTATGGTACCCAGCAGCAGAGTTGTTAGATCATATGATGATTCCACATTTAACTTTTAAGGAGCTGCCATACCATCTCACTTTATTTTAATTGAGCAATTGCTAAATTACTTGTTCATCTGTCTTGCTCATCAAATAAACACCAAAGGTGCAGCAGTTGTGCTTCAGAGAACAATGGAGTTCCCAGCACATAGTAGGAACTCGGTAATTGTCTTCATGAAGTTTTGTTATTTAAATACCAAGCCTTTAAAAACCTTTTCTCCTGTTGGGTGGGGAATTTGCTAAGCCATCTGCGGTCTTAGCTGCATTTCTTTATTGATTGATTTTACCAGGGATCTCCTGAGTAGCTCTTGTTTCCTAAAAAATGTGCTGAAGTGTTTAGAGACATCAGGCTGTGAAATCTACAGTGTTCAAATGATTCTGTCAAAACAGAAACAGACAGAAGAAAGGAAATGTGACGATTGGCCAGTCTAGAAGAATGTACAGTCTTCATTGTACTGATTTTTAAAGTTTTCTATACATTTGAAAATTTGCAAAATATTGAAAACCTGGACCATTGACTTAGTAGAATCTGTGAGGTGCTCCATGTTCATGTGCTTCTCAGGTGTGGAAAAAGAAGCTCTCCGCAGCTGTGGAGGTGGGCGACGCGGCCGAGGTGAAGCGCTGCAAGAACATGGAGGTCCTGTATGACTCGTTGCAGCTGGCCCACAAGTGCATCCTGAACTCCTTCTACGGCTACGTCATGCGCAAGGGGTAGGCGGGGACGGGGCCTGAGAGAGGCTTACAGGAGGAATGGGTGAGTCAGCGTTTCAGGCGGCTTCAGGTGTAGGTGGTGGCGCTTGGAGGGTCCTTCATCCCATTCAAGGAATATTGGAGGAAGGAGGCTTTGGGCTGGGGTGGGGCTGGGAGGCTGAGGAGAATGGGGGGCCACTGACTTGGAGGGTCCGGGTGTCCATGAGCCATGTGTGCTGTGGGATGTACATGTGTCTGCAGTGTGGGCTAGAGACACGACTTGCCATTTTCCAGTGTGTTTATGTCTCGCATCGTGGATCCTCATTCGGGGACTTGGAGAGTGTCAGACAGTTGCTTCACAGCATGTCTGTGTGTCAGGGACGGGCAGAGAAGTGACTGACAAGGGGCGCCGGGAGGGGAAGGGAGAGGGTGGGATGGCTGGCAGCAGGGCTCGGACCCAGGCTGGAGGAGCGGCAGGCCTAGCAGGTGGGCCTGTGCTTTCTCTGAGAAGCTCAAGGTGAGAATGGGGGTTGGGAGAAGGTGTGACGAGAGTAGAGAAGGCGTGAATGGGCCTGGGTGGTATTAAGAGTCCTGCTGAGGCACACACTGCACCCTTCCAGATCCTTCCTGAGCCATGCTGGGCACCAAGGTGGGGACAGAGAAGTGTCTTTGGGCAGAGCCAGATTCCACCTTAGTTCTGTCCTGGTTCACACACATTTGGCTGCTTCCCTTGTCCATCCACGTCTCGTCTGTGCCTTCCTCCTCCCCACTCCTCACTGCCTCTGATACCCTCTGGAGGGAGCCATACCAACCCCACCCACCAGGCTGTGGTGTCCTCTCAGGGCTCGCTGGTACTCCATGGAGATGGCTGGTATCGTCTGCTTCACCGGGGCCAACATTATCACCCAGGCGCGGGAGCTGATCGAGCAGATTGGGTGAGCGCGGAAGGGCAGCTGTGGGGCTGGGAGCAGTCCTGTGGGCAGGCATGGTCAGGAAGGAGGGAGGGAAGGCTGGAGGCTGCACACTGGGCGAGAAGGAGAGGGGAATTCATGACCTTGCTCCTCTCTTTCTCTGAAGGAGGCCTTTGGAGCTGGACACAGATGGCATATGGTGTGTCCTGCCTAACAGCTTCCCAGAAAATTTTGTCTTCAAGACGACCAACGTGAAGAAGCCTAAGGTGACCATCTCCTACCCAGGGGCCATGTTGAACATCATGGTCAAGGTGAGTCTGGGGCATGTGGTCCTGGACCACCGGCCGGCCTGGTGCCAGTACCCTGATGTCACTGGCTCTGCAGCGCCTCACAGTGCCGGTGCCTTCCTGGCACCCAGCACCCTCCCAGAACTGCCCACATTGCTTTTCTATAGCCTGAAGACCGTGGTCGGAAGGCATCAGGTGATTCTACTCCTTTCTCTCAGCATATAGCACCCAGACTTTTTGCTTTTAGCTTTTTGTTTTGAAATGAATTTAAACTTACAGGAAATTACAAAAATAGTACAGAGAATTTCTGTATTCCCTTCAACCTGCTTCCCCTAACGCTGACCTCGCCTAAACCATGGTGTGCTTGTCAAAACTAAGAAACCTGCATTGGTGCCCCTGTAAGTGCACTGCAGGCCTCACCTGGGTTTCCCGTGTTCCCAACACAGCCCCTCCTCTGTCCCCGGACCCCAGCAAGGACCCATGTGGTGCCGATTTGTCCTGTCCTGCTCCATCCTCACGTCACAGCCTCACACTTCGGTGCTGCTGGCCAGGCGGTGGTTGGCTGTCCCTATATTTGGGGTTATGTGTTGTTTCTCTTGATTAGACTGAGGTGATTTGGGTTTTTGGAGTTACTCCACAGGGGCGATGCCCTCCCCACGTTCTCGAGTGCATTGTGTCGGGTTTGTGGTTGTGTGCCTGTGGGGTACCTTAGTCTCCTGTTTGAGGGGCTTCTGCAGGCCTTGCTGTGGCGCTCCTGTGCCCCCTCCTTCTGCGGCTCTTCAGTTGTAAAGACACATCTGGTGGGGAGGAATTAGCATCCCTGGAGGAGGCTGTCAGAGTTTCTGGACATGTATTAGAGCCATTGCAGCAGCAAATACATGATCGTGGAGCAGGTGCTCTGAGACTGTGCGTCTGCAGTTGCCCCGTAAGCTTCTGCCACAGTGTTAGCGTTGTTGGTGGGCTGCTCCTGCAGCAGTTCTGCCCAGGGTTTCCTGTGGTGGTTTTTCTCTGGTGGTTTTCTGTTTCCTCCATTCCTTCTACTGTATTGGTTGGATCCTGTAGGGAAGTGTTATGCTTCTCTCCCATTTGTTCTCACTTATTTGTCTGCTTATTTACATCAGAGCGGACATCCGGGGTTGCTGTTCATAGGACCAGAGGGGTTTGCTGCTGGGGCCTCCTGGTTTGCCGTGTGCTCTCAGGACCCGCCGCCTTCTGGTGTTTGTTTCTGGAGCACTTTCCTACTTCTTGGTACTGTAAGATGCACCAGCCTCATCTTGTATCTTCCCTGCTCAAACCTGGAATCAGCCAGTTCTCCAAGAAGAATAGTGTAAAAACCCGAGATGGGGCGCTGGCTGGGCTCACTGTTCCTGGGAGTGTCAAAGCCTCCAGCTGCTCACAGTGGAGGGAGCCGGGAAATACGGCTCTAGTAACGCATGCACACAGAGCTGTTTGTTTCTGTGTCTGCTTGTCTGTCTGCGTGGATGCGTTTAAACACGTAACATGAGTCTGTGCCCCTTTCCTTGGTAGTGACTTCTTTTTCCTCAGTGATAAACCTGTCTCTAATTTCTCAGCATATGTGTTTGTTCAATCCTAGTGTACATGTTAAGTAGTTTTAGAATTGCTAATAGACTTGTGCCCCGTGAGAAATAATTTCACCAGCTACTGTACAGTGTTTGTAGATGGTTACTTTTGTTTTCAGCCTTATCCTGTCCAGTCAGCAGAGTTCACAGGGCAGCTCCTTCCTCTGTCGACATAGTTCTTCTGTACGTCCGCAGTGCTGTTGGACTCACTTGGCCGTCTGCACCCTTCTCAGGATCCCGACACCCTGGTGGATGGTTTTTAATCTGCACACAGTGGCGCTCACTCTAGCACACAGCCCTGTGGGTTTGGAAAGGTGCATAGTGTCGTGTTGCTTGTGTGCACAACAGAGCAACACAGAACAGCTACAATCCTTTGTCAGCAAACCCTCTCCCTACCCTGAAACCCTGGCAACCCCCAATGTGTGTTTTGTACTATAGTTTTGCTTTGTTGAAAATGTTATGTAAATGGAAGAATACGGCCTGTAACCTTTCGGGTCTGGCTTCTTGGACCTAACAAGTACACCTGAGTTTTACCACTTGGTTGCGTGCATCAAAATTTCCTTCCTTCCCACTGCCAAGTTGTGTTGGTTATTTGGAAAAGCCTCAGTTTGCTGATCCATCCACTCCTGGAGGGACACCGGGTGGTTTCCAGGTTTGGGCCGACAGGAGTGAAGCTGCCCGCTCTTCACTCTTGTTTCTCAGGAAGGCTTCACCAACGACCAGTACCAGGAGCTGGCCGAGCCATCCTCACTCACCTACGTCACCCGCTCAGAGAATAGCATTTTTTTTGAGGTTGATGGGCCCTACCTTGCCATGATCCTGCCAGCCTCCAAGGAAGAAGGCAAGAAACTGAAGAAGAGGTGGGACTCTCACAGCTTTTGTGCTTTAGAGAGGACATGGATTGAGATGAATTAGATTTGACAACCCAGAAAGAAGGGTGGATCAGGAGCCAAGGTAGAAACAGACGTGGGTTCTTGTGGCCTAACTGATTGCATTTGCACCAGCTCTGTCTGCCCCCTGCTGTGTTCTGGCCCTGTGGCTGCAGGCCCTTGTCATTTTCCTTTTAGAGAAGCATTGGCCTGAGGGAGAGATGTTTGCTGCCTGGTGGATGTCAGGCCGGAGGGTTGGAAAGGGAAGAGGAAGGCAGAGAGGATGAGCACAGCTGGTGGCTCCCCAGTGCTCCTTCCCACTGCTCTGCTTGCCTTATGTTTCAGGTATGCTGTGTTCAATGAAGATGGTTCTCTGGCTGAGCTCAAGGGCTTTGAGGTCAAACGCCGTGGGGAGCTGCAGCTGATTAAGATCTTCCAGTCCTCGGTGTTTGAGGCCTTCCTCAAGGGCAGCACGCTGGAAGAGGTGTATGCCTCTGTAGCCAAGGTGGCCGACTACTGGCTGGATGTGCTGTACAGCAAGGTAAGGGCCGACCCTGCCTCCTCACCTGCTCTGAGGGACAAAGGACCCTGCAAGAAGGGGGCTCCGTGCTTCCTGGGCTCCCAGAGTCCAAGGTGACCGTTGAACTCAGGGCCAATCCTAATGAAATCCCAAGACCTCCTGAGCACAATTGCCCCTTGGAGTTCCCCTCAGCGTCTGTATCCAGGAACACAGCTCCATGAAGGAAACGTTTTTTTGAATAGTGTGATAAACCGGGCATGGTGATATGTGCCTATAGTCCCAGCTACTTGGGAGGCTTTGGTGGGAGGATCACTTGAGCCCAGGAGGTGGAGGCCGCAGTGAGCTGTGATTGGGCCACTGCACTCCAGCCTGGCATTGCTTATTTCTATGTTACTTTGTATTTTTTATATTTTTCAGGCTACGTAATGTTTGATCAGTTTACATACCTTAATTTACGTAGCTAGTCCACGATTATTTACTACCGGCTAGGTTTTACATTTCCATCATTATAAATGGTGTTGCATTGAATGTCTTGGGTGGAAGAAATGCTAGAACACTCTGCAGTGCTTTCCTGGCTTGCTTTGCTGTGTTGGCTTCTGTTTCTTAGCATGTTGTCTTGGATAGGGCGACACATGTGCAAGGGAACACCGGGGGCATCACACAGAATATTCCCGAGCCCAGCACCCCTTACAGGATGTGGGGGCCTGTGGTCAGGAACACGTGTACAAAGCAGCAGCTCCAGCTGGATGTGGGTGCCACACTATGGAACTGCTTAGGCTGTTCTCCAGCAGGCCAGAGTTTCTCTTTCCTCTCTTCTGGCTCTTCCTGCCCCTTCTTTCTCCTCCTTTCAAGGAGAAAAATGTCCTGTCTTAGGCAGAGCAACTTTCTTTTCTGCAGCCTTGGCGCTCATCAGTAAATTCTTCTTGATATTTTGTGCACAGTTTAATAAAATAAAAGCTAGGCCAGGCATGACAGCTCATGCCTGTAATCTCAGCACTTGGGAGGCCTAGGCAGGCAGATAACTTGAGGTCAGCCGTTGGAGACCAGCGTGGCCAACATGGCAAAACCCCTTCTCTACTAAAAATACAAAAATTAGCCGGATATGGTGGCATGTGCCTGTCATCCCAACTACCTGGGAGGCTGAGGCATAAGAATTGCTTGAACGTGGGAGGCGAGGTTTTAGTGAGCTGAGATTGCACTGCTCTACTCCAGTCTGGGTGACAGAATGAGACTCTGTCTCAAAAAATAATAATAAAAGCTAAAGTTCTGTGTGTGTGTTTAAAGTACTGCCACGAAAGCATATGAGAGGGCTCTTTGTAATCGCAGCCTTCTGCCTCTCAGGCTAGAGAGGGGCACGTTCTGGGGTGGGCCCAAACTGTGCTCGTTGATCTCTGCGGTGTTTTACCCGTTGCCTTTCTCTAGGCAGCCAACATGCCTGACTCTGAGCTCTTTGAGCTCATCTCTGAGAACCGTTCCATGTCTCGGAAGCTGGAAGATTACGGGGAGCAGAAGTCCACATCCATCAGCACAGCAAAGCGCCTGGCCGAGTTCCTGGGAGACCAGATGGTCAAGGATGCAGGGCTGAGCTGCCGCTACATTATCTCCCGCAAGCCCGAGGGCTCCCCTGTCACAGAGAGGTAAGGGCCTCCTTACAGATTTGGGCTGTGTTTAATACCAAGTTTGGGATGGCGTAAGTGTCATCGACCAGAAATGGATAATTGTTATTTTGTAGGCAATGAGATACACTATACCAGAGTTCAAAGGGTTGAATTGCAGCTACAGGTTATGGCACTGACGATTTGAAACCATCTTGGAGAAAAAAGCAAAAATCAGGTTGAAGAAAGACCCTTATCCCTCCATGTACATAAAACTTAAAAATATTCTTTTTTGTGTGGTTACATACACATAGGACCAGTATACATGCCTGCATGGGATTGATAAATACCAGAATAAGAGTTGTCTTTACTTCTATGTGAGGAGGGGACAGGTTGGGGCCACACAGGGCTTCACTCTAATCATCTCACACTGGAAGGCAAAGTGGCCAAGTGTTGGAGCTTGATAGAGCCGAGTGGATGCATAGAGTGCGTGTCTTCTTTCAGTCTCCTTATGTTTGCAGTGTCACCACAGATGTTTCCTCCAGTGAAAGAGAGGCACCGACGGTTGCTAGTTGCTTTGCTAGTGACATGAAAACAGGCTTATTCTTTCTAGAAAGCGGCCTGAGTCTTCTGTGTGTTACTCAGTGAGGAACACGTAGACATGGTTGTGAACACGCACGTGTTTACGTATACGGATGCAGGTGGTTACTCAGAGAAACGTAGACATGTTTACATACGCACATGCACTCGTTTATACGCAGGCACATGGTTACTCATGAGGATCATGTAGACATGTTTACACACACACATGCACGTGTTTATACGCAAACACATGGTTACTCAGGAACATGTAGACATGTTTACATACACATGCATGTGTTTATACACAGGCATGTGGTTACTCATGAGGAACATGTAGACATGTTTACACATGCATGTGTTTACATGCAGGCACATGGTTACTCAGGAACATGTAGACGTGTTTATGCACATGCATGCACGTTTATACACAAGCACATGGTTACTCAAGACCATTAGATCATGTTTACACACACACATGCATGTGTTTATACGCAGGCACATGGTTATGAGGACTATGTAGACATGTTTACACACAGACATGTACGTGTTTATACTCAGGCACGTGGTTACTCATGTAGACATGTTTACGCACACATGTACGTGTTTATATGCATGCACGTGGTTGCTCAGAGGAACATGTAGACATGTTTATGCACACACGTGCATGTGTTTATATGCAGGCACATGGTTACTCATGAGGAACATGTAGACATGTTTACGCACACACCTGCATGTTTTTATACGCGGACACATGGTTACTTATGAGGAACACGTAGACATGTTTACACATATGCATGCACGTCTGTTACTCACTGAGGAACCCGTAGACATGTTTGTGCATTTGTATGCACGCAAATATATACATTATGTGAGGATGTTTATGAACAGCTGTTACAAGTCCTTATTTCCATGTTCATTTGATAAGAATTATGATCAGATTTTGGGTGATTTTTACTGTTCCTGAGCTATGTGCCTGTGTCCTCACCTAGGGCCATCCCACTTGCCATTTTCCAAGCAGAGCCCACAGTGAGGAAGCACTTTCTCCGGAAATGGCTCAAGAGCTCTTCCCTTCAAGACTTTGATATTCGGGCAGTGAGTGCCACTTGTGTTTTCTACTCTTAAAAGTGTACGGGGAGTGCTGGACAGAGCAGAATGTGTCTGAGTCGGATTGGTTTTTTGTCTGGAGTCTTCACTCTTGACTTCCTCCTTTCTGATAAGTAGTAGGTGAGCAACTAATAACCCTTTAGGGCAAAACTGAAAACGTGAAGTACCTGGGGCCCTTTAGCTGTTGTATTAGATGGACTAAGGCCAGGGGCGTTGGCTCAGCCACCTACTAGCTCTGTGATCTGGCGGAGTCAGTTAAGCTTCTTGCCTCAGTGTCCTCTGCTGTGCAGTGGGTGCCTTTCATCACAGAAGACACTGAGTGTTTAGCTCTGTGCTCAGCATGAGGCGAGCCTCACACATGGCGGCTGCCACCTCCTGTTCTCTGTGCCTGTTTCCTGCACACGCAGATTCTGGATTGGGACTACTATATCGAGCGGCTGGGAAGTGCCATCCAGAAGATCATCACCATTCCTGCGGCCTTGCAGCAGGTGAGGGCGGGTTCAGCGGCATGGGACGTGGGGCTAAAAAACCGTAGAGTTAGACAAGGGTCTCTCCCATACGGGTATTGGCCTCACACAGGTGAAGAACCCAGTGCCACGCGTCAAACACCCTGACTGGCTGCACAAAAAACTGCTGGAGAAGAATGATGTCTACAAGCAGAAGAAGATCAGTGAGCTCTTCACCCTGGAGGGCAGGCGACAGGTGATGGTGGGGCCCCTGAGGCTGGGCTGGGTGGGATCCCTGTGATACACAGGACACCGGGCTCCTCTTGTTGCTGTGTGCACTGTAGTGAAGCTTCTGTGTAAGCATCTACCACGGACTTTTTCTGAAAACGTGCCCCTCGGCACTTTACCCTCTAACTCTGAGTGTCACTCTTTTGTGAATAGGACACACGTCGTGAGCTTCAGGTGAAGGGGAGGAACTGTCTCCTTACATGAAAACATTAGGGTATACTAGTTAGACTCAGTCCTTGGGCAAATCACTGTCTCTTGAGGCCCCAGTTATTTGAATGTGAAATGAAAATCTTTCCTGTGGAAACTCTTAGAAACATAGGACCCAGTATAATAAAAAGTACACTGAAAGTCAGAAGAGCAGAAGGAAAATTCTTAAGTGCTGAAAATTAAAAGTAAGCTATAAATCAGAGCAGTACACATACTCACCTGATAAGAAAAAGATACTCAGCCAGATTGCATTTTAAAATTTAACTGTCTTATTTGTAAGAGTTAATATACATATATATACGTATCCCTCTCCCCGGCTCCCCGAGACGGAGTCTTGCTCTGTTGCCAAGGCTGGAGTGCAGTGGCACCATCTTGGCTCACTGCAACCTCCGCCTCCCAGGTTTAAGCAATTCTCCTGCCTCAGTTTCCAGTGTAGCTGGGATTATAGGCACGCACCACCATGCCCAGCTAATTTTTTTTAAAATTTTTTATTTTTAGTAGAAACAGGGTTTTACCATGTCGGCCAGGCTGGTCTCGAACTCCTGACCTCAGGTGATCCACCTGCCTTGGCCTCCCAAAGTGCTGGTATTACAGGCATGAACCACTGCGCCCAACCAAGAGTTATATTTAAAAGACACAGAAAAAGTAGAAGGACTAAAAATATATATATACACCAGGTAAATTTTAACCAAAAGAAAGCTGATGTGGCTGTGTTAATACCAGACAAAACAATCTTTAAGCCAAAAGTATTAGGAAACATCAAGATAGTTGTTAAATAATACTGAAAGTCACAATTCTCTCGAAATATATGCTAATTGTAACAATGTAGCCTTACATTAAATAATGTGAACATTTACCTGATTATGAGAATTTACCTCCAATCAGTTTGGGAGATGTTAACTTAATTCCTCCCTCAGTTGATAGTTGGAGCAGACCAAAAATCAGCAAAAATATGTTTGGAATGACACAACTAACTAGATTTAGTCACTAGCTATAATACATTTAGTGAACAAATGTAGTCTTGCACTAAAATTAGAGAATACCTGTCCTTTTCAAGAATGCATAAAGTAATGACCATATATATACCACAAAGTAAGTTGCAACCAATTCTAGGTAACTTAAATACAGAGTTTGGAAATTTAAGAAAAAAACACATGTATAAATAACTTGTGGATCAAAGTCATAGAACTTAGACAATACTTAGAACTAAATGTAAATACAGACACTGTCCAGATTTGTAGTATGCAATTAAACAGGACTTGTGTGCACATTTATGTATCTAAATGCATGTATTAGTAAAGAAAAACGAATAGAAAATTAAATAAGTTTCCAACTGAATAAGTTCGAGAACAACAGACCCGTCAGAGGAAGTAGACAGAAGTTATAAAGGTAACCAGGCATGGTGGTGCATGTCTGTAGTCCTAGCTACTCGGAAGGCTTGCTTGAGCCCAGGACTTTGAGGCCATGGTGGGCTGTGATGGCATCTGTGAATAGGCACTTCACCCCAGCCTGGGCAACACAGGGAGACCCCATCTCAAGAAAAAGAAGTTACAAAGGTGAGCGAGAATGAGTGAAACAAGCAGTATAACCAAAATGTTGTTCTTTGAAAAGGCTTAGGAAATAGTCACATCTTTTTCTTTTCTTTTGAGACAGGGTCTCATTGTGTCACCCAGACTGGAGTACAGTGGTGCAATCACGGCTCACTGCAGCCTTGACCTCCTGGGCTCAATTGATCCACCTGCCTCAGCCTCCCGCGTAGCTGGGACTGTAAGCGTGCCCCACCACACCCAGCTAATTTTTGTATTTTTTCTGTAGAGACAAGGTTTTGTCACGTTACCCAGGCGGTCACATCTTTTTCAGGATAGAGTTTTTTAATTTTTATTTTAATGGAAACAGACATCATTATAGATAAAGTGTGAAAAAAATGAAAGGATACCCATTTTTTGCTCAATTGGGAAACTTGGAACGGACAATATCTTCAAGTTAGGCACTGACCTAAGAAGCAATGAACACCTGAATAGAACTTTAACCGTTACAGAAATTGAATCATACTTAAAAAGAAACAAACACCAAACCCAAATGGTTTTTAAGAGGAATAAAAAAAACACTCCTTAGCTCGTTTGGTAACCTCCTGAGCAGCTGGGACTGCAGGTGTGCACCGCCACGCACCACCATGCCTGGCTGCTGTTTCTTGTGGAGGTTAGATCTCGCCGTGTTGCTCAGGCTGATGCTAAACTCTTGGGCTCAAGTGATCCTCCTGCCTGCAGGTGTGAGCCACCATGCGTGGCCTGTATACAACCTTACTGAACATAGAAAAATTAGCCTAGGTAATAAAAAGAGGCACCAGCTTTACAGATGAAAGGACTCAGCATTAAAATATGGCAGTTTGCCCCAAATTAATTCATTAAATTCAGTGTGATTCCAATAGAAAAATCTACAAAACTTTTTTGGATGCAACTGACAGACGAATCCTAAAATTCATACAAAGAGTAAGGATAAGAATAACGAAAGAATTTTGAAGAATAGGGAGGGGATGCTGATCTTTCTATGTAACAAGACACACTATATGTCACGGCATCTTTACAAGATGAGAGCAGTAGAGCTGATGGGGAGCCTAGAAACAGACCCTCTTGTAAGTAGGAAGTTGGGAGGTCACAGAGGAACCGTTTTAGATTATTAGGGGGAGAGTAGACTGCAGTGAGTGATGCTGGTGAAAATGGTTTTTCATATTTGAAGAAGTTGTGGTCTCATGGTGTAAAACTAAGGCTAGGTGTGATGGCTCATGCCTATGATTGTAGTGCTTTGGGAGGCCAAGGAGGGAGGATCAGTTGAGCCCAGGCGTTCCAGACCAGCCTGGGCAACATAGGTCTCCATAGGGAGACCTCATCTCTACAAAAAAAAAACAAAAAACTACACAACAAAATTAGGCATGGTTGTGCATGCCTATAGTCCCAGCTACTTGGGAGGCTGAGGTGGGAGGATTACTAGAGCCTGGAAGGTCGAGGCTGCAATGAGCCAAGATGACACCACTGCACACCAGCCTGGATGACAGAGGGAGATCCCTGTGTCTTTTAAAAACACAGCCGGGCGCCGTGGCTTACACCTGTAATCCCAGCACTTTGGGAGGCCAAGATGGGTGGATCACTTGAGGTCAGGAGTTTAAGACCAGCCTGGCCAACATGGTGAAACCCCATCTCTACTAAAAATACCACAAAAAATTAGCTGGACTTGGTGGCAGGCGCTTATAATCCTAGCCTCTCAGGAGGCTGAGGAAGGAGAATTGCTTGAACCTGGGTGGCGGAGGTTGCAGTGAAAAGAGATCCTGCCATTACACTCCAGGCTGGGCAACAGAGTGAGACTCCGTCTCAAAAAAATAAAAATAAAAATAGGCAGGGTGTGGTGGCTCACACTTGTAATCCCAGCACTTTGGGAGGCTCAGGGGGGCAGATCACAAGGTCAGGAGATCGAGACCATCCTGGCTAATACGGTGAAACCCCATCTCTACTCAAAATACAAAAACTAGCCGGGTGTGGTGGCACGTGCCTGTAGTCTCAGCTACTTGGGAGGCTTAGGCAGGAGAATACCTTGAACCCAGGAGGTGGAGATTGCAGTGAGCCGAGATCGCACCATTGCACTCCAGCTTGGGCGACAGAGCGAGACTCTGTCTAAAAAAAAATAAAAAAATAGAAAAGGGAACCAGTTGTATACTCAGGTGTGTACTAGATGTTACTATGTAGATTAGGTTAAAACTTACAGCTGTGGCATGTGTCTGTGGACATGTGGTAAAAATTTAAAGATGTGTGGGGGATGAGGGTGTGGGAGCAGATAGAATTATTTGCAGTATTTTCTTTCTTATAAAAAGAGCTTTCTGGAGCAAACGTGGGAAAATGCAAACATTCGTAGTCTTGAGTAACATTTATTTTTTGGTTTGATCTTTTCATTTTTTATTTTTATTTTTTTTTTAAACAGGGTCTCGCTCTGTCACCCAGCCTCGAATGCAGTGGTGTAACCTCGGCTCACTGCAACCTCCACCTCCTGGGATCAAGTGATCCTCCCACCTCAGCCTCCCAAGTAGCTGGGATCATAGGCGCACGCTACCACGCCCGACTAATTTTTCTATTTTTTGTAGAGATGGGGTTTCACCATGTTGGCCAGGCTAGTCTCAAACTCCTGGGCTCGAGTGGTCCTCCCACCTTGGCCTCTCAAAGTGCTGGGATTACAGGCGTGAGCCACCATACCTGGCCTTCACGATTAAAAATTAAATAAACTTGTGTAAATGAACTTCCCATTTCAGGTGAAATATTAGATTTTGAGAAGTAGAATTTATGGGGATGAGGTCCTGAGATTTTTGTTTGTTGTTATGAGGCAACGTCTCACTCTTGCCCAGGCTGGAGTGCAGCGGTGTGATCATAGCTTACTGCAGCCTCCAGCTCCTGGGTTCAAGTGATCCTCCTGCCTCAGCTTCCCAAGTAGCTGGGACTACAGGCACGCTACCACACCTGGATAATT
Source organism: Cacajao melanocephalus (assembly GCA_963573385.1). Lineage (NCBI taxonomy): Eukaryota > Metazoa > Chordata > Mammalia > Primates > Pitheciidae > Cacajao > Cacajao melanocephalus. Next base: position 38,650 of record CAUYLG010042430.1, read on the forward strand.
TGTAATATACTTTGTAGAGGTAGGGTCTTGCTATTTTACCCAGGCTGGTCCCAAATTCCTGGCCCCAAACAATTCTCCTGCCTTGGCCTCCCAAAGTGCTTGGATGAGGTGTGAGCCACCGTGCCCAGCCCAAGATCCTGAGACTTAAGGCTTCGTTGGGTCTTTCCAGGTCACGATGGCCCAGGCCCCAGGAGATAGTCCAAGGCCAAGTGCTCCCGACATGGAGGACTTTGGCCTGGTGAAGCCACCTCACCCAGCAGCCCATATTGCTGTGAAGAGGAAGCGAGTCCTTCGGGAGAGCCAAGAGGAACCCCAGGACCTCACACCAACTGTGTCCTGGCAGGAGATCTTGGGGCCGCCTCCCACCCTGGGAACCACCCAGGTAAGGCACACGGCTATGACGCAGTCTGTCTCTGAGGGCTCTGCTGCACAGCCCAGGCAGCCCGAGACGTGGCCTGACCCCTAGGGAGGCTGCTTTTGAGAAGGTTGCTGCAGGCATTCCTGTCTCACCACTTGCACGTTGGCTGTGCTCACCGTCTGTCCCAGGAAGAATGGCTTGTCTGGCTCCGGTTCCACAAGAAGAAGTGGCAGCTGCAGGCCCGGCAGCGCCTTGCCTGCAGGAAGAGGCAGCGTCTGGAGTCAGCAGAGGGCGTGCTGAGGCCTGGGGCCATCCGAGATGGGCCTGCCACTGGGCTGGGGAGCTTCTTGCGAAGAACTGCCCGTAGCATCCTGGACCTTCCATGGCAGATTGTGCAGGTGTAGACATTGATCCAAAGGGGAGGACAGTGGTTCTGCTAAACCCCCGGGACGGGGTGTCCAGCTGGGCCCTGGGGTCCTGGATGGGAGGGTTAGAGTGGGCCTGGAGTTTCCTGCCCATCGTAGGGAGGCCTAAGGCCCTGTGCTGGGGGCTGGAAGCTACCTGGGAGGTATGTGTTCAGGTATGTCCTGTGACGTGCTGTCTGTCCTCCTGTCCTAACAGATCAGCGAGACCAGCCAACCTGGCCTGTTCAGGCTATGGGCACTCATTGGCAGTGACTTACACTGCATCAGGCTGAGCATCCCCCGTGTGTTCTACGTGAACCAGCGAGTTGCCAAAGCGGAGGAGGGCGCCTCGTATCGCAAGGTAGGGAGGCAGCTGGTGCTGGCCTCTGCAGTCATCTGCCCGGGCAGCTTCTGAGGTGGCGTTCCATAATTTAGTGTGGCCTTGTGCCTCCATCTCCTCGGTACTTCATTGGGATGTTGTAGGACTTCCTCAAAACAACGTGTGTGAGCACTGAGTGCAGAGCCTGGGGCAGAGCGAGTGCTGGGGACGGAGCTGCTGGGGTCTTGTCATGAACAGCTTGTCTGCCTGCAAGGTCCATGAATGGCATTGATTAGATGTCGTGAACTCTGTCCCCACAGGCTCTTTGATTAACAGCTTTATTGGGACGTAAAGTTACACGCCATCCAACTCACCCATTTAAAGTGCACAATTCAATGGCTATTAATGGCATGACTATTGCCAGTCAATTTTGACATTTTCTTTTTTTTTTTTTTAATTTTACTGTAATTCCCGGGATCCTTGTGCAGAACGTGCAGGTTTGTTACGTAGGTAAACATGTGCTGTGGTGGTTTGCTATTGACCCGTCACCTAGGTATTACGCCCTGCGTGCATTAGCTGTTTGTCCTGATGCTCTCCCTCCCCTCGCCCCCCATTTTGACATTTTCATCACCCCAAAAAGAAACCTTGCGTCCCTTAGCTGCCACCATTCTCCTACAACCCTCAGTAGCCACTGTTCCACTTCCTGTCACCATGGGTTTGCCTGTTTGGGCATTAGATAGAACTGGAACCCTACAGTAGATAGTTCCTTGTGCTGGCTCCTTCCACATGCAGAAAGTCTTCCAGGGTTTTCGTGTTGTCATGAGTTTTTCGAGGCTCTTAGATGGCATCTCGGCCTGAACCCCACATTGTTGGTCAGCTCAGCACGTTTCTCGACTGGATGCTGTGAATCACTTAAGAAGTGACACATAGTTGGGGAGATGAGCTGTGCGTTTTTATATCTAGACGAGTTTTTCTGGAGAAGGTGAAACTCGATTCCAGCCAGGTGATTCAGTGGAATGTGCATCTAGAAGGTGGACGCAGAGCCAAGTGCAATGGTTCACACCTGTAATCTCAGCACTTGGGAGACTGAGGTTGGCGAACAGAGAAAGGAAAGTGGACGCAGAGTCGTGGAGACCACAGAGAACGGGGCACTGTGGGATTTTCACACCGTCCTGGATATGCTGGTGCTGTGGTGCTGTGCTGTGTAGAAGCGCGCATACTTCTGGGTGACTGTCAGCTCATCTCTGGAGGGAGGCTCTGGCGCTGTGTGAGCGTTCTGTCCTCGATGTTTGACTGGACTGTCAGCGTCCATGTCTCATAGGGCGCATGGTGGGGCTCCAGGATGATATCTTCTGATTCTGTTTTCCAGTGTGTCTTAGCTATTTCCTTTTATAATGAAGAGCTTTGTGCAGATCAGGTGGAAGTGAACTCTAGTTTATTCCTTAAAAAGCAAGATACAAGAGGTATAATATGCTGAGGGTTTTTTTTGTTTTTTTTAAAGCAAGATAAATGCTTTTTCCCTTTAAATTAGTTTTAATTTTCAAGATAGGGCATGGCAAATGGGTTTATTCCTTTCACTTTTTCTCTCTTTTTAAAGTATTACTATGGATTTGTGGATTTTTGTTTAATTTTTGTTGTTTATGTTTTTGAGACGGTCTCACTGTCACCCAGGCTGGATTGCAGTGCTGTGGTCTTGCCTCGCTGCAGCCTGGTGCTCCTGGGCTCAAGCAATCCTCCTGCCTCAGTGTTTAATGTTTTAAGATCAACTGTAGGCAGATTCTGTCCAACACACGTTAGGTATGTCAGGGTATATGGTAGGCCCTCGCTTTATGTCGTTGATAGGTTCTTAGAATCTGCAACTTTAAGTGAAATGACTTTCACTAAAATGATGTATAATGAAACAGATTTTTTTCGTCTTGGCAACATTATAATGAAGCTATGTTGGCCAGACGCAATGGTGCATGCCTGTAATCCCAGCAATTTGGAAGGCCAAGACCGGTGGATTGCTTGAGCTCAGGAGTTTGAGACTAGTGTGGGCAACATGGCAAAACCCCTTCTCTGTAGAATTTTCTTTTTTAAAGAAGGAAGAAACTACATTGAACAAAATGACGTTATTCGAGTACCTGCTATACATCATTTCACTTAACATTGTAGTTTCCAAGAATCCACTGATGATGTTAAATGAGGACTTACTGTAATTTACGTATAGTTAAGTGCAGATTTTTAAATGTGCAGTTGATTGGGTTTTTGGGTACATGACTGTGCCTGTATCACCGACATCCCCACCCAAGTGCAGAACATCTCCATCACCCCAGAGGGTGCTCTTGTCCACCCCATGCAACCATCTGCTGGCCTGACTTCTGTATTTCTGTAATTTCGTGTATGTGTGTGATTTTCTAGAACTTCGTATTAACGGCACCAGACAGTAGACTCTTTGGTGGTCAATATCTTTTTGAGGCTCAAATTATCCCAAATTGGGCTGGCAGGATCCCTTCAAGCTGACACCTGAGTCTTTTTGACATGCCCTGTTGGTTTTTGAACACTTCCTTGCTGTCTGGCCACTAAGAGATGCCAGGCTCATCTTGAACTCCAGACATGGAATTAGCTGTTCCTCTAAAGAGCCTGAGCCTTGTTGGGAGATTATGTTGAGAAACCAAGATTAGAGCTCAAGGGGTATCATTTCATCTAGATTTGTTTAGTGGACAGCCAGGAAAGAAAAAGATACATTTAAAATATGTAATTACACTAGTTCCAGTTCATATTTACCATAACATAGTTTCAATTCTTTGATTTTTGTGTCTAATTTCATATTACTGGAAAAATCTAACCCTACTGGTTCTCTTCTCCCTTGAGAATTATTCAGATTTTCCTGGTTGTTGTTATGCCAAGAAATGCTTTATTGCAACTTGGGCATTTTACATATTTGAGACTTGGATTTTAAAAAAAATCCTTTAGAGAGTGTTGATTTTTTTTTTTTTTAGCAGCAACTAACACAGTTAATTCCAGTGCCCAAGCTCTGCCTTGCCTCTTTCGTGCAAAGCCTCCAATGTCAGCTCAGCCTCCAGATCCTCTGCTGCGCTGTTTTGGGTCACCTGTACAAGTGTAGCTTATAGTGAGCCTGGGACTTGTGCTGATTCATGCATGAAGCTAGGGTGTTCCTCTCCAGCTCTCCTCTCTGGGACTCCCCCAGCCCCCCATGCATGAAGCTAGGGTGCCCCTCTCCAGCTCTCCTCTCCAGGAGAATCCCAGCCCCCTATGCATGAAGCTAGGGTGCTCCTCTCTAGCTCTCCTCTCTGGGATTCCCCCAGCCCCCCATGCACGAAGCTAGGGTGCTCCTCTCCAGCTCTCCTCTCTGAGATTCCCCTAGTCCTCCATACACGAAGCTAGGGTGCTCCTCTCCAGCTCTCCTCTCTGGGATTCCCCCAGCCCTCCATACACATCCCAGGGGTTCCTTTTTCATTCCTCTGACTAGGAAAATGTGGTTTATCTCAGTTTTTGCCACCTATACCCTCAGATTAAACCCATGAGAGAATGGAGGAAGATGAACTGGGAACCTCCCCAGACCAGTATTGACTGCTGTATTCCGAGAGTTCTTGTCTACTCTCATAGACTGCAGGTTGCTTTTCAAAATTGTGCCCAGAGACCAGGCATGATGGCTCACATCTGCAGTTCCAGCGATTTGGGAGGCTGAGGTTGGAGGGTCACTTGAGCCCAGGAGTTTGAGACCAGCCTGGGCCACATAGCAAGACCTCCTTTCTACAAAAAAACGAAAAAGTTAGCCACGTGTGGTGATGCATTCCTGTTGTCCCAGCTACTCAGGAGGCTGATGCTAGAGGACCGCTTGAGCCCAGGAGTTGGAGGCTGCAATGAGCTGTGATCACACTGCTGCACTCCAGCCCGGGCAACAGAGTGAGATCCTGTCTGTAAAAAATAAATAACATAAAAATTACTTCCAGAGTTTTTCATTGTAATCATTGGGAGAAGTGGACTGTGGCATGGTGGGTGGACCCAATCGTTAGGGGCTCTGGAAGTCCTAGGCCTCTGAGCAGTGTGTGCATGTGTGTGCACCACAGACATTACCACCTGCACCCTGTGATGAGATCCTTGCTGTATTCTCGCCAGGTAAATCGGGTCCTTCCTCGCTCCAATGTGGTCTACAATCTCTATGAGTATTCAGTGCCGGAGGACATGTACCAGGAACACATCAACGAGATCAACGCTGAGCTGTCAGCGCCAGACATCGAGGGCGTATACGAGACTCAGGTGACTCCCCAGCCACCCTCAGCTGGACTAGGGGAGGCTCCAGCGGGGTGGAATAGTGGAAAGAAACCCGCCCAGGGTGTGGGCTGGGGAACAGCAGCGATTGTGGGCTTGTACCCACAGGTGAGGTGAATGTCAGCAGCATGTCTGCCAAAGGTGGCCTGTAGGCAGTGGGCCGGGCAGCTGCAGGGGCACAGCCACATCCCAGGCATGAATCAGGTGGGCAACTGGAGCCTCCCATCCAGCCCTTGCTGGCTTGTCTGTCTGCCTCTTCTAGGTTCCGTTACTGTTCCGGGCCCTGGTGCACCTGGGCTGTGTGTGTGTGGTCAATAAACAGCTGGTGAGGCACCTTTCAGGCTGGGAAGCAGAGACCTTTGCTCTTGAGCACCTGGAGATGCGCTCTCTGGCCCAGTTCAACTACCTGGAACCAGGTATGGCCTGCACCAGCCACCCACCATGTGCCTGCCTCTCACACTTGTAGGGTAACGATCTTGTTTCTTCTGCAGGGAGTATCCGCCATGTCTACCTGTACCACCACATGCAGGGCCACAAAGCGCTCTTCGGGATCTTCATCCCCTCACAGCACAGGGCGTCCGTGTTTGTGCTGGACACTGTGAGTCCCTGGGCCCTCCATGGCAGCACGTTGCTTGGGGCAGGGTCTGGGGAAGGAGGACATCTTTGCCCATGAGTGCCTGTCGATTGAATTGGCAGTGCAGTGGCAGGGGCAGAGTCTGCCCCAGGGCTTCCCCTGCTTCCTCCCGTACAGGGTGAGGCCGATGCAGCCTGCATTTGTCTAGGTGCGCAGCAACCAGATGCCCAGCCTTGGTGCCCTGTACTCGGCGGAGCATGGCCTCCTCCTGGAGAAGGTGGGCCCTGAGCTCCTGCCGCCCCCGAAACATACCTTCGAAGTTCGGGCAGAAACTGACCTGAAGACCATCTGCAGAGCCATCCAGCGCTTCCTGCTCGCCTACAAGGTGAGGGTGGTTGGGGTCCTGCTGTGTGAGCCCCCTCTCCTTTGAGGCTGGGTCCACCCAGGGCTTTTCTTCCATTTTACCCTGACCCAGGAGGAGCGCCGGGGGCCCACACTCATTGCCGTTCAGTCCAGCTGGGAGCTGAAGAGGCTGGCCAGGGAGATTCCTGTCTTGGAGGAATTCCCGCTGGTGCCTATCTGTGTGGCCGACAAGATCAACTATGGGGTTCTGGACTGGCAGCGGCATGGAGCCCGGCGCATGATCCGGCACTACCTCAACCTGGACACCTGCCTGTCGCAGGCCTTCGAGATGAGCAGGTGAGTGCAGCACTGCCGTCACGGGCAAGTGTCCCAGGCAGGGCCGCCTCGGTGGTCTTTGTGACGCGGTGATGTTTCCCGGCACTGACCTGTGCCCGGCACAGGTACTTTCACATTCCCATCGGGAACCTGCCAGACGACATCTCCACCTTCGGCTCCGACCTCTTCTTTGCCCGCCACCTCCAGCGCCATAACCACCTGCTCTGGCTGTCCCCTACGGCCCGCCCTGACCTGGGTGGAAAGGAGGCTGATGACAACCGCCTTGTCATGGAGTTTGATGACCAAGCCACAGTTGAGATCAACAGTTCAGGCTGTTACTCCACAGGCAAGTGGACAGGACGACGAGGCCCAAGAAACCTGACTGGAGTTTCTGCCATTCTGTGACATCTCGAAGCAAGAGCGCCCAAGGGTGGGCCTAGAGCTCGACCTCGCAGGTCAGAGCTGAGGCTGCAGGAGAGTGTCCTGGGGTCAAGGGCCAGGTGGGGCCTCCTGTGCCCTCAGGAATCTGAATAGCCTGGCAGATGTGAGGACGAGTGTGGGCAGGTCTGATGCTGGTTCTGGAGGTGGTGTTGGCTGGGGTCAGGCATGGGGGACTGGTGGTGCTTGAGCTGGCAGGATATTGGCTGAGCATGGCGTCTCCTGTGCAGTGTGTATGGAGCTGGACCTTCAGAACCTGGCCGTCAACACCATCCTCCAATCTCACCACGTCAACGACATGGAGGGGGCGGACAGCATGGGCATCAGCTTCGACGTGATCCAGCAGGCCTCTCTGGAGGACATGATCACGGGTGGTCAGGCTGCCAGTGCCCCGGCCAGCTACGATGAGACAGCCCTGTGCTCTAACACCTTCAGGTGCCACCCTCTCCTGGAAGGAGTGCTACTCATAGACGGTGCCTTATCCCCTGCCCTTAATTTGGAAAGCTAAGGTCTAAGACAGTGTTCCCTGGGCTTCCCTTAATCTTGACGGCAGAGCCAGAAACCACCGTGGTGCGTTTCCCCTCTTCAGTCTGTTGTCTTTACCACCATGTGGGTCCAGACTGGTTCCTGGCAACTGTGCCAGGTGCTGCCTCTGACCTCTTTGTGGCCGGAGGTGCTTCACACAGAGAGCCTTTCTAACCGGGGCTGCTTCTCGCAGTAAACAGTGGTGCATCATGGGAATCTCCAGCTCGCTGTGCTGAGTGTGACACATGAGGCATCGGCCCTGAGGTGTCAGGAGCCGTCAGTCTGCCGCGGAGGGGGTTGAGGGCAGCTTCTTGCCCTGCTCACCCATGGTGGTTCATGCTGGGGAACGCTTGCTGCGCACCGGAGGTGAGCCAGGCACTTCACTGCCTCAGTCCCCACAGCAGCCCCGGGACGGGCAGCAGTCATTGTCCATTTTCAGATGAGGACACTGAGGTCAGAGAGGCTGCCTTCGTGGTTCTGATCATACTGCAAATTAATGGAAGGGTCTGCGCTCGAAAACAAGTCTTTGTGATTCCAGATCCTGTCCTTAGCCATAGTTTTAATGACTCCACACAAAAGGGGAGAGGGAACATGTCAGAGCTGGGAAGTGAGGCAGGGAGAGGACAGGTGGAAAGAGGCAAGGAGGCAGTCGGGAGCCTGGAGCAGGGTCTTAGCAGAAAGACAGGCAGCCCAGGCCTGAGAGGTAGAGGGAGTCTGACCGCAGGTGGCAGAAACCGCCGCTCTGAGGAACGTGGCTTTGTGGAATTGTTGAGTTTGTGATGAAAGGGAGTTTTAGGAATGGGACTTTGACCTCTGTAGGTTCCATTGTGACATTCTGTCGTTGACCCCATTGAAGTTCCCACTTCTTCAGTAGGGTGACGTGCAGTTTTGGGACCCTTTAGCTGAATTGGGGTTTCACTACCAGAGCAGCTGGCCCCTCTGCCGGAAGGGGAAATGAAGGGGCCGGACAGGGTGTGTACAGTGAACTGCGCAGTGCCCAGTTGTCTTACAGTGGCCGGGGCCCCCACCACAGGAAACTTGTTTACAGTGGCACACACCCTTTGGCTTTTGTGTGAGCTGTGTCCAGGTCCCACGTCCCTGACCATTGCTCCGGTGCAGGGCCCAGCCTTGTGTTCCCCCTAGTGTGGTAGGGAAGACCCACTACGGCCCCTGCTTCCTCAGCGGGAAGGCACTAAATCAGTAATCACCCCAGTAGGGAACAGGTGCAAAGGTGTGTTCCTTACAGCTTCTGCGCAGGGAGGGCACTGTGAGTGGGGAGGCCACCCTCTGTGCCTGGGTCACGCGAGGCAGCACCGAAGAGTCAGTTGGGGAGGGTGCCCAGGGTACTAGCCGAGTGAGAGAATGGGATGTGGGCACGTTCAGTTCATGTACAAGCACCTGAATGGTGCTTTTAAAGGAAGTGGTGGGAAGGCAGGGAGCCCAGCCTGCTAGGCAGGAGGGAGCCTCTCAATTCTTGTCTCTGGCCACCGGCTGGAGCCACGTGGATATGACGTGGATATGGTGTTTTTTGTTTTTTGTGTTTTTTTTTGAGACGGAGTCTCGCTGTGTCCCCAAGGCTGGAGGGCAGTGGCACAATCTCGGTGCGCTGCAACCTCTGCCTCCCAGGTTCAAGCGATTCTCCTGCTTCAGCCTCCCAAGTAGCTGGGATGACAGACATGTACCAGCCCAGGTAATTTTTGGTATTTTTAGTAGAGATGGGGTTTCACCATGTTGGCTAGGCTGGTCTTGAACTCCTGACCTGAGGTGATCTGCCTGCCTTGGCCTCCCAAAGTGCTGGATTACAGGTGTGAGCCACCACGCCCGGCCTAGTGTGGTGTTCTGATGTCTGGGCAGTGGCTTTGCTGTGTCCTTCCCGTCGGGGATCTGCCCTGTCACACACTTGCTGCCGCGGACTGTGCTGCCCTTAGAGGGCCAGGCCCGTCTTGCCAGTCCATCTGTCCTGCTTCAGAGCACACAGAGTTTGGGTTATGTTGAGGGATGTGGTGAAGCCTGAGCTAGTTTAAGGAATGACATGGAAAGAAACACATTAGGTGTTAGAGTAAGGGACAGTGACTTGAGGGGACAGTGAGAAAGGGAGGTGACCACGGCAGATTTGGACCCCGCCAGGTAGGGAAAACCTGTGCCCGTGACAGAGCGTCCAGCATGGCGGCAGCGTGGGAGGGCTGAGGGCATGAGGGTGTCCTGCACGTTTCTTCCAGAATCCTGAAGAGCATGGTGGTAGGCTGGGTAAAGGAGATCACCCAGTACCACAACATCTACGCAGACAACCAGGTGATGCACTTCTACCGCTGGCTTCGGTCACCGTCCTCTCTGCTGCACGACCCCGCCCTGCACCGCACACTCCACAACATGATGAAGAAGCTCTTCCTGCAGTGAGTATGCTTCACCCCTGGGCTGCCCACCGCATCCTCAGCTGGGCTGGTCCCTTAGTCCCCAAAACCAGAGACGTGGCCAGCCAGTGCCTCTGGGGTAAGTAGTCCGTTCTGGATTTGTGCAGCATAACAATCGAAAGGATCCCAGGGAAACACAGAACTGCTGCTGCAGCTTCGCCTGTCATCCTGCGGGGAATGCTGGGCGGCACCTCGCTCCTGCCCCTTTCCTGCACAAGTCATGCTGCGGTTTATTGCTGTGTGCCTTGCTTGTTTTAGTGAAAACGAGATCTGTGCCATGTGAAAGAACATGTGAAACGTGCCATATGGAAAAACATTTAGCCTCTTTACAGCCTTGTGCTGTCGTTACAAATAGCAAATCAGTGAGAGGCTTCGTGCATGAGCTGGCGCAGATAGATCCATGGGGTGATTTCTGTGGAGTAGCCCAGTTGCAGGTCTGACAGGTGTTATAACCGGGATGAATGCAGATTTGATGGACATCACCAAAGTGGTCCCACAGGGGCTCATGCTCACCAACGTGGCCAGGGATTATTACCCAGCTGCTAGGATAAAGGTGCTTCTTTCTCGGTGTGGTCTTAACTTAGGATCCTTATAATGAATGAAGTCGAATTTTCTCTTCTAGTTCTTTGTCTATTTCTCTGTAGTTTTGTTGGTTTTTCTCTTATTGAACATTGAATGAGTTGTCTCCATACAAAAAGTTGCCATTTTTCTGTGATAAGAATTTGTTAATTTTTTCCTTAGTTTTTGGTTATCTTTTTCCTTTGTTTGTGGTGGATTTTTGCCATGCAGAAATCTTTGCTCTTCATTGCTTCTGGGTTCTAGTGTATCTTGGAGGCTTTTCCGCTTCAGGACCCTGAGGTCTCTTCCCTCATGGATTTTCTGAGTGCTCTCTGGCTCTGCATGGCTGTGGCGTCTCCACCACAGACTCTGAACTTGCTCCACAGGCTCATCGCTGAGTTCAAGCGCCTGGGGTCATCAGTCATCTACGCCAACTTCAACCGCATCATCCTCTGTACAAAGAAGCGCCGTGTCGAAGACGCCATTGCCTACGTGGAGTACGTCACCAGCAGGTGCGGCTGGCTGGTCTTGGTGATGCAGCACTGTGGCTTTGAGAGGGATGCTAAAAATGACCCCCTGCAGTGCCAGCGGTCCTCCTGGGTGAACCGGGAGGTCCTTAGAAGCAGCATAGTGAATCGACAGCAGCGTGCAAAGGGGGCTACCACCACCCACATGCTGAGCAGATCAGAGGCCAGGCAGGTGTGGGGCTTGAGTTTAGCAAGTTCAGGAAGTGGCCTGCCTTTGCTAAGAAGGTTCCACAGAGTGTCTTTTTTTTTTTTTCCCTCCCATGGGAGACACAGATTCAAGGTGCCCTGAATATATGCACCCCATAAGTGTTGATGTGTAAACCCTTCATAGACGTCAGTGTTGGTGACTGGGAGTAGTGTGGTTCCAGGGTGCTCAGGTGTGCACAGCTCTCAGCTGTCCGAGCCTGGTGTTGTGGTTTTGACTTCCTGCCTTCCAGGCTGTGTTCCTGAGGCCCCCTCATGGGCCTTGCTGTGCTCCTCACACACTCAGCACTATTTAATCTAAGTAGAAGACAAAGCAGCAGAGAAGTCTCCACCGGCTCCTTTTGTTCGATGGGCAGTAGGAAGCTCACCTCCCAGGTGCACTCACCCTGGGCATGAATGCAGCCCTTTCTGAGCACAGAGAGGAGTTGCTCGTGGAGGCAGAGAGTCTGCAAGGGTCTGGTCTTCACATGGCTCCAGGGGCAGCATCTAAGGGCGCTGCAGGAAAGGCTGACACTAAATTGATAATAGCTCTTATTACTGAGTAATAGGAAGGTAGAGTTTATAAGACTGTCATTCCTAATCAAAACATATGCACTAGATTAATTTGAAACACAAAACCGTTGTCGTCCTCCTGCAGACCCGCTATGGCCTCTTGTGTCTATCCAAGATGAGCTCTGATGGTCAGTGGTCATGATGTGTGCCTGGCAGAGCTGGCTCGTGCTGGAAGTGTATTTCAGAACGTGGCTGAGATGGTGGGAAGGGTGTGCCTCTCCTCCACATTGGCCTAGGCAGCTCCAGGGGTGCCCTGTGCCTGAGGAGGCCGGGGTTGCTCATGTCGGGAAACAGCTGTCATTCTGTTTCCTGACAGAATGAACTGCAAAGTTAGGGAGAACCTCAAGTCCTCCTGAGGAGCTGCAGTATGGGTTACTCAGCAGCATTTTAAAGTTGTTCCTTAGGATGTTCTTCCTTCCTTCCTTTCTTTGTTTATTCTTCCATTTTTTGTTTTTCGTTTGTTGGTTTTTTTAAGAGATGGGGTCTTGCTCTGTCACCCAGGCTGGAGTGCAGTGGTGCAGTCATGGCTCACTGCAGCCTCAGCCTCTGGGCTCAAGCTCTCTGCCCACCTCAGCCCACTGAGGAGATGGGACTAGAAGTGCATGCCAGCATGCCCAGCCATTTTTTGTATTTTTTTGTAGAGACGGTTTTGCCACGTTGCCCAGGGTGATCTTGAACTCCTGAGTTCAGGCAATCCTCCTACCTCAGCCACCCAAAGTGCTGGGATTATAGGCGTGAGCCACTGCGCCCAGCCTGTTACTTTTGTTCTTTTCTTAAATGGATGTAACGTGCAGAGGAGTGGGTCAGGTATAGGGAGGGTTAACTGTGGAGTGACAAGGGCAATGATAGCTTAGAAGAGCTGAGCAGTGGGAAACGCTGTGGTTGGTGGCCTGCAGCTGCAGGTCATCGGAAGCTGCAGAGCAGAGGCAGGGGCTGTCCTGAGCATGAGGAGGCACCCAGCTCCCTTTGTGGCACCAGCTCCCAGCGTCCTGGTGGGCCGGGCGGGGCCCCTTAGTTTTATGTTTATCGCATTTCCCTAGGAAGCCTGAGGGATGATTTGATCTGAATGAACTTTCAAATTCAATGTTAAGTAAGTGGAGGGTAAGTAGACAGATACAAGGGGAAAAAAGGAAAGTTGAGAGCAAGGTGGATTTCATGTAATGAATGAAATGTATCTTAAATGCTTCCTCTGCAGCATCCATTCTAAGGAGATCTTCCATTCCTTGACAATTTCTTTCTCTCGATGCTGGGAATTTCTTCTCTGGATGGATCCATCTAACTATGGCGGAATCAAAGGGAAAGTTTCATCTCGTATTCACTGTGGACTGGTAAGACGGCTGCAGCGTGGCGCCCGAGCCAGCTTTGGGGGCCACATTCTTTCCTGTAGCAAGTGCTGAGTGCTCAGGGCCCCGGCAGGCCCAGCTGTGCGGCAGCAGACCCTGCAGCTGCATCTTGCCCTCATGAACAAGTGAGGAGACCATGCGCAGACAAGCACGCCAGTGTGGAGTGCGGCATCGGCCCTGGTGAGGGCTTGCCATGGGCAGGAGGGAGGTAGAGGCCCGTGAGGTGGTGACAGGGAAGCAGGGAGCTGATGAAGTGCACCGGAGTCGTGCGAGCTTGAGGCGCCTCCAGTGGGTGGGTACCAGGGAGGCTGAGCAGAGGTCAGTGGGGGGTGCTCCCAGATGCAGGCAGAGAGCTGGCAGGTCCAGGCAACTTGGGCATGGCAGGTCAGGGCCTCGGCTTTCATGGGGATGGGAGGTTCTGTGTGGGTGATGTTGGAGCCGTCTTGGCCGCCATGTGGATAACCCACCATCCTAGGGCACAGGCAGGGAAAGCCAGTTAGTGCCCGTCCCAGGGAGACACCAGGCAGCTGAGGTTGATGAGGAGGGCCTAGGTGGGCTTCTTGATGGGGCTGAGGGGCCAGTGGATTGGATATGGGCAGATACCCAGGTGTGGGCCAGGCTGTGGGTGAACGGAGGTGGCTGTCAGGAGCCGTGTGGGGAAGGGGTTATGTCTGGCTGGGACTCATGGTCTTATGGTGTTTGCAAGGTTGAGACATGGGTGGTCAGCTGATGCAGGAGTGGCCAGAGCGTGGCTGGGTGGGTTGAGAGAGTCCTGTGTCCTCCACAGGAGTCCTCACAGAGGACTGAGAGGAAGCCGTGGGGGCCAGGGCCTCAGACGTCAGAGGGAAAGCCCTTCCGTAAGGAGGAGGGTGCTTCTCAGAGCTGGCAGGATGAAGCCAAGGCTGCCCAGGACCTGGATGGGAGTGATTCTGGTTGGAGTTAACATGATTGGAGGGGTTCAGAAGAAAGTGGGAGGGCAGAAATGCAGGCGGTGTAGACAGCTCTGAGGAGGGGATCAGCATGTGGTCACAGCAGGTGGCAGTGGGTGTCTGTCTACACCGATGTGGTCAGTGTCATGGCATGAACACGGGTTGCGCGGGAGGGCTGCCGGCAGTGAGGCTGGGTCTGTGATGGGGTTGTGCCATCCAGGAGATTGGTGGACTCAGAGGAAAGAACCGTCACTGGGAATCTCTGGCTGTTTTTTTCATCCTGCGGGGTGGGAGTTCAGTAATTTTCAAGTGAATCCTGAAAAAGCAGAATGAGGCTCGCAGTCTCAGGTAATGAGCACTTCTGTGCACCAGGCACGTCCCACAAAGCGCTCTGTGCTGGGAGCCACCCTGCAGGATTCATGCAGGCTCCAAGAAACGCAACGAGTGCGGGGAAGGCCTCTGGTCAAATGGGGCAGTTGGACCCAGGTTGGAGGAGGCTTCCCTGCAGCATCCTACCCCTCTACAGGCTGCAGTGGTGCAAACACAGCCACGTTGTCTCTGTGTTACAGCAAGACTCCCGGAAAGCGGGAGGAGCAGCGGATGAGCAGGAAGACGCGGACGAGGAGGAGGAGAGGGACGGGGAGGAGGAGGAAGATGCAGAGGATTTACTGGAAAACAACTGGAACATTTTGCAGTTTTTGCCACAGGCAGCCTCTTGCCAGAGCTACTTCCTCATGATCGTTTCAGGTGAGCCCAGAGCCCAGCGTTGTGCAGCCCCCACCAGGGGGGCTCACAGTTAGTAGATGCGGCTCCTGTGCTGTGGTATCGCAAGAAGGGAGACAGTGGGAAAATCAGGTCAGGTGGAGCGTGTCTAGCAGTCGGGACTTTGTGAGCCAGGGTGCCTCCTCTTCCCTGCCCCAGCCATGTTCCACTGGAGGACCCGGAAAGGGGTGACTGTCTTCACTTCATGCCTCACTCTCTCAGGAAACCCCATGGGGAGCAGCTGCTCCTGGCCATGTCATTGAGGGATTTCCTAGCTCTGCTCTTGCAATCTGATTTGGTAACTCAGTCAAATACATTCCCGGGGAACATGTGTGTGCACGTTCAGTAACTGGAGATAAACCGTGGGGTCAGCTGCCCCCTGGCTGGTCTGTGAGGCCTAGCTTTCTGGTGGGGAAATTCTTATGCCTTAGTTTGGGTCTGCAGGTTTAGTCTGCAAATCAAGCAGTGCAGGTTAGTGTGCAGATGAAGTGTATAAAGGAAGCACTGTTTGTGGTTCAGAGCCCTAAGTTAAAACAGCAAGTCGTGATGCGTGCGCACAGTCACAGAGGCTTTCGTTGATGATCATTTTATATTTTTGTCTACATGTCCTTGAGTCTTTAACTTTCTCAGTTCTCTTCTGCAACTTTCTTTTTTTGAGACAAAGTTTCACTCTTGTTGCCCAGGCTGGGGTGCAATGGTGCGATATCAGCTCACTGTAACCTCTGCCTCCCGGGTTCAAGTGATTTTCCTGTCTCAGCCTCCCGAGTAGCTGAGATTACAGGCATACGCCACCACACCCAGCTAATTTTGTATTTTTAGTAGAGACAGGGTTTCTCCACGTTGGTCAGGCTGGTCTTGAACTCCTGACCTAAGTCTCTTTTGAAAATTTCTGGGTTGGCTGGGCACGGTGGCTCACGCCTGTAATCCTAGCACTTTGGGAGGCCAAGGCAGGCGGATCACCTCAGGTCAGGAGTTTGAGAGCAGCCTGGCCAACATGGTGAAACCCCATCTCTACTAAAAAAACAAAAATTAGCCAGGCATGGTGGTACATGCCTGTAATTCTAGCTACTCGGGAGGCTGAAGCAGGAAAATCGCTTGAACCCGGGAGGTGGAGGTTGCAGTGAGCCAAGATTGCACCATTGCACTCCAGCCTGGGTGACAAGAGCAAATCTCCTTCTCAAAAAAGAAAAGAAAAGTTCTGGGTGACAGGCCAGGAGGAATTATTAGAGAAGTGTGCTGACACCAGGACCCAGCCTTCACTTGTGTTGGGAGCTGCTTTTTGCACACTACCCAGTGAGAGGGTTAATGTGCACAGCATCATTTATACAGCTTTCTCTCTGAGAATGAACTCGGGTATCAGCAAGTGCTCCTTCTCAGTTCCACTTCTCTAATTGACTTTTAGCTCATCTAAAAGCTGTAAATAAAATTATAAACAACGACATTTTAGCCTTATCTGTCAGGCGGTCTGACCAGCCATGGGGTCCCCTCAGATTCTGAGGTGTTTGCAGCACCCTGACCTGGCCTGTGGTGTGTGTTGTCTCTCCACAGCATACATTGTGGCCGTGTACCACTGCATGAAGGACGGGTTGAGGCGCAGTGCCCCAGGGAGTACCCCCGTGAGGAGGCGGGGGGCCAGCCAGCTCTCCCAGGAGGCTGAGGGGGCAGCTGGAGCCCTTCCCGGTGAGCATTCTTTTGTTTCTCAAGGCCACTGCTGTGTGCCAGTGACCTAGCCCCTCTGTGTGCCGTGGGTGGTCCATACAGACAGATGAGAGGTCCCCAGTGCCAGGCAGGTCCCAGAGCCCTCCCTCAGCATCCTTATACTTCCAGGAATGATCACCTTCTCTCAGGATTATGTCGCAAATGAACTCACTCAGAGCTTCTTCACCATCACTCAGAAGATACAAAAGAAAGTCACAGGCTCTCGGAACTCTACCGAGCTCTCGGAGATGTTTCCTGTCCTCCCTGGTTCCCACTTGCTGCTCAATAACCCTGCTCTGGAGTTCATCAAATACGTGTGCAAGGTGAGAATGTTCATGTGTGGAAGGTGAGGCTTAATGTGCATGGTGAACGTGCTAGTGTATGTGTGCAAGGTACGGACACCAGCATACCTGTGCACGGTAAGGATGTCAGTGAATGCAGGGTGAGGCTTTCATGTGTGCAGGATGAAGGGACATAACATGTGGAGGGTCAGGGGCCAGTATGTGCAAGGTGACAGGCAGGTGTAAGTAAATGTTCATTCCACCAACATTTATCATGCCTCTGTCACATGCAGCCACAGTTGAGGCTTTTGTGCTCAGGTGTGAGCAAGATAGGAAAGGCCCTGCCTGGTGGGGTCTCTCTGCTAACAGTAGACCCGAGAAGGGAGACGGCAGTTCAGAGGCTCAGGTGCTGTGGGGACGGAGCCTGTAAGGGGTGCTGGGACCAGGGGCAGGAGGAGGGAGGACACAAAGGCCCTGGGGGGCGAGCTTGGTGTGTTGGTGAAGTCACAGCTGGGAGGATGGGTCACGGGAGACCAGTAGGCTGGACCAGGACCCAGAGCTGATGAGATGAGAGCTTGCTCGGATGCTGAGGCCTTTCTGGGAAAGGCAGACTGAGTCCAAGGAGGGATAATATTACCAGATAACGACCACTGGTGCCAGCCCTTACAGAGCAGAGGACTTCCCTGCCCATCTCCTCACTCAGCCTTCCCAGCAGACCGCATGTCACCCACGGCTAAGGTTAAGCTGGAGATCAGGTGACGGCCTCAAGGTCTGGTTGTGGTGAAGAAGTGTTTTTAGCTCACCATTTGAATTCCTTTGTTGACTTTTGTGTGTTTAAAATTTATTTTTATTAAGGTGTAATTTACATACAGTACAGTTCACTTTGTGGAGTGCCATTGTGTGAGTTTTCCATTCCTAAGTGAATGGAGTTGTGCCACTATCAGCAGGATACAAGATAGTCACCACCGAAAACATTCCCCGTGCTGCCCTTGGGGGCTCAAGCCCTCCTCACTGGACATCCCTTTAGCCACTGATGTGTCCTCTGTCCCTGCGTTTTTTTTCTCTTCCAGAGTGTCACCTAAGTAGAGACATATTGAGCAGCCTTTGGGGTCTGGCTTCCTAGCAAAACATACTTGTGGTGGGCCTATCCACCCCGTCGTGTGTGTCAGCACCTACTCCCTTTCTGTTGCGATCGTGTCTGTTGTACGAGTGAGACATAGCTCGCTTTTCATTCACGGGTAAAGGACGTTTGGGTTTTTTTCACCTTTTGGTGATGAATAGCAAAGTTGCTGTAAACATTCTTTAGGTGCAGATTTTTGTGTGAACATAAATTTCAGTTCTCTGAGGGTTAAAACCCAGGAGGAGCATTGCTGGGTCATTTTTTAAGTGTGTATTTAACTTGATAAGAAACTGCCAGACTCTTTAGAGACAGGATTTCACCTTGTTGGCCAGTATGGTCTCTGTCTTTTGACTTCGGGATCTGTTCTCCTCGGGCTCCCAAAGTGCTGGGATTACATGTGTGAGCCACCACGTGTGGCCATGAGCCAATTTTTATACAGTGTGCATGCTGTAGATCCAAGTCCATATTTCTGTATGGAATATCTGATGGCAGTCACATCTGTATTATTGTGCTTTGAAGATGTTACGTGTATTTTTACAAACTGAAGGTTTGTGGAAATCTCATGCTGAGCAAGTCTGGTTTTTCCAACAGCCTGTGCTCACTGTGTCTGTGTCACATTTGGGTAATTCTCAGGATATTTCAGACTTTTCCACTATTATTATATCAGCCATGATGACCTTTGATGCTTCTGTGGTGATCGTTTTGGGGCGTCATGAACTGTGCACATAGAAGACCGTGAACTTAATGTTGTGCATGTCCTGACTGCTCCACTCACTGGCCATTCCTCCATCTCTCTCCCTCTCCTTGCTCCCCCCATTCCGATGACACAACAGTATTGAAATTAGGTGAGTTAATAGCCCTGCAATGACCTCTAAGCGTTTAAGTGAAAGGAAGAGTCACATGTCTCTTGCTTTACATAAAAAGCTAGAAATGGTTAAGCTCAGTGAGGAAAGTGTCAAAAGTTGAGATGGGCTGAAAGCTAGGCTACTCACACCAGTTAGCCAAGTCAACTGCAAAGGAAAGGTTCTTGAAGGAAATTGCAAGTGCTCCTCTAGTGAACACGTGAGTGATAAAGAAGTGAAACAGCCTGTTGCTGATACGAGAAAGTTTCATCTGGATAGATCAAACCAGATACAACATCCCCTTAAGCCAGAGCCTAATCCAGAGCAAGGCTCTCACTCTGTCCAGTTCCATGAAGGCTGAGAGGTGAGGAGGCTGTAGAAGGAAAGCTTGAAGCTGGCACAGGTTGGTTCATGGGATTTAGGGAAAGAAGCTATTCCGGTGACTTTAGAGAAGTGCAAATGAGGCAGCAAGTGCGGGTGGAGAGGCAGCAGAGCTCTCCAGAAGACCCATCTGGGATCATTGGTGAAGGTGGCTACACTAACAACATAGCAGTGTAGACAAAACAGCCTTCTTTTGGAAGAAGATGCCGTCTAGGACTCTCATAGCTAGAGAGGAGGTCTCAGAGCCTGGTTTCAGAGGACAGACTGACTCTCTTATTAGTGGCTAATGCAGCTGGTGACTTTTAAGTCAAAGCCAGTGGTCATTGAATCTTAAGGGCACTGTTGAGACCTGCAGCTCAGAAAACAATTCCTTTCAAAATAGTACTGCTCATTGACAGTGGACCTGGTCACCCACGAGCTCTGATGGAGATGTACAAGGAGGTGAATGCTGCTTTCCTGCCCGCGGACACAACATCCATTCTGCAGCCCATGGAGCAAGGAGTAGTTTCGACTTTCAAGGTTTATTATACTTTTCATGAGGCTACAGCTGCTATAGATAGTGATTCTTCGGACAGATCTGGGCAAAGTAAATTGAAAAGCTTTTGGAAGGATTCACCATTCTGGATGCCATTAAGAACATTTGTGATTGCGGTGGCTCACACCTGTAATCCCAGTACTTTGGGAGGCCGAGGCAGGCGGATCACGAGGTCAAGAGATTGAGACCATCCTGGCCAACATGGTGAAACCCCATCTCTACTAAAAATACAAAAAATTAGTTGGGTGTGGTGGCGTGTGCCTGTAGTCCCAGCTACTCGGGAGGCTGAGTTTGCAGTGAGCCAAGATTGCTCCACTGCACTCCAGCCTGGCACCTGGCAACAGAGCAAGACTCTGTCTCAAAAAAAAAAAGAACATTTGTGATTAATGCGAGAAGGGGTCAAAATATCAACATTAACAGGAATGTGGAAGAGGTTGATTCTGACTCTCATGGATGACTTTGAAGGATTCAAGACTTTTACGGGAGACGTCACTGCAGATGTGGAAACAGCATGGGAACTAGAATTAGAGGTAGAGCCTGAAGACGGGACTGAATTGCTGCATTCTCAGGACAAAATTTAACAGATGAAGAGTTGCTTTTCATGGATGAGCAAAAAAGTTGGGTTTATTTTATTTTATTTTTGAGATGGAGTCTTGCTCTGTCACCTAGGCTGGAATGCAGTGGCCTGGTCTCGGCTCACTGCAACCTCTGCCTCCTGGGTTCAAGCGATTCTCCTGCCTCAGCCTCCCAAGTAGCTGGGATTACAGGGATGCGCCACCACGCCCAGCTAGTTTTGTATTTTTAGTAGACGGGGTTTCTTCATGTCAGTCAGGCTGGTCTCGAACTCGCAACCTCAGGTGATCCACCCACCTCAGCCTCCCAAAGAGCTGGGATAACAGGCATGAGCCACCGAGCCCGGCCTAGACTTTCTTAAGAGGCAAATCAGAACACATCTTCTGCTTGAAAAGCCAGTGCCCTTCTGGGCTAGGGTGCTCAGATCCACTTAAAACCCTTCAGGTGCGACATCAGTGATGAGCTCCTGCTTACCATTCCAGCTATGTCTAAGAGGAAGGCCACCAAAGGGTCAGGCCCTTTCCGCCTCTACTTTTCTCCTGGAGAAGCTCCAACCTCGGCCCCTCCTGTGTACCTGTGCTGCTCCCAGCCCCACTCCCACCTCAGGACATTACTGTTGTGCTCAGAGCACACCGGGGGCCCTGTACCACAACACTTATCATAGCTGCTAGGCTCATGAACAGCAAACAGTTTCAGGGCAGGGACTGTGTGTGTTCTGGATGTGTATCCCCAAATCTTGCACAGTGTGCATAGATAGGGGTTCAATAAATGGATATTGGCCAGGCGTGGTGGCTCACACCTGTAATCCCAGCACTCTGGGAGCCTGACCAACATGGCGAAAACCCTTATGTACTAAAAATACAAAAATTAACTGGGTGTGCTGGTGCATGTTTGTAATCCCGGCTACTTGGGAGGCTGAGGCAGGAGAATCACCTCAACCCAGAAGGGAAGTTTGCAGTGAGCTGAGATCATGCCACTGCACTTCAGCCTGGATGAAAGAGCACCACTGCCTCAAACCAAAAAAAAAAAAAAGATCGTGAATGAAGGCATGGATTCTGAGGATCAAAAGTGACGCTTGAAAAAAGGTCGGCTGTACCTGGACACAGGGAGGGGAGCATCCCACAATGAGGTCTTTGGTCGGGGGGACTAGGGGAAGGACAGTGGGGGCTACCATGGGGAGAAATGCCAGATATAGGTGATGGAGATGGAGGCAGCAGACCACATTGCCATGTATGTACCTATGCAACAATCCTGCATGTTCTTTACATGTACCCCAGAACCTAAAATGCAATAATATATATGTATGTGTGTATATATATATATATAAAAGGCTGGGCTGTGACATTTTGGGGGCTCACTAAGGCCAGGAACCATATCTTCTTTGAGTCCTGATGGCTAACCAAGATGGTGCTCCTTTCAAAATATGTGAATAAAGTCAAGATGGCAAAGTGATATCAAGCTGTTTAGTTATGGTGCCATCACACAGCCTGTGGAATTTCTGCTCCGTGAATGGGCAGGGCAGTGGGCCTCAGGGGCCAGTCACTGAAGGAAATCCAAGCAGGCTTAGGAGGGTGTGTTTGTGTGTGTTTGTGCCCCCTCCTGGGCCAGGGCACCAAGATCCACTTAAAACCCTGCGGGTGAGGCATTAGACAGACAATGAGGATACCAAATCCAAGAGGTGTTTACTGTAATGAGTGTTCAAGGGGGTGTGGTAGGGCGGGGTTCTCCCCATCTGACCCTCTAGGGCCCTGGGGTGACTCATTCTTCCTCGGGCTCAGAGGTGGAGCTGACATTTGCTACTCTGGTCGGGCCCTGCTGCCCCTGGCCCTTGGAGTTCTCAGTGTCTCCAGCCACCAGAGCCACGCTCCTCAAATAATTGGTGTTGAAGCAGTTGACCTGTTCATCCCCAGGACTCAGGTAACAGCAGAGGGCAGGGTCTCGCCAGAAGTTACGCCGCGGACCACACAGATCACTGATGAAGGTTAATTTCTGAGGAAGGAGAAAAGTAAAACAGATGATGGGGCGGGAAGGTGGCCCAAGGGCAGATACGGATACTCAGAGGTGGCCAAAGTCCCCCTTTCATCAGCTTCTACTGCTCTGTCCCTGGTTCCCCTCCTGGGGCCCAAAGAGAATGTAAGCCTGCCTTGCACAGCTGGATTTCTTGTGACTGACAAATGTGTACATCTGGAACTGCCAGAAGTTTGAGGCCCAGAGAAGGCATATAGGAACTCAGAGATGGGGAGCAGACCAGGTCAGAATGAAGACTTCTGGAACCAAGAAGAAATATCTCCCCTGCTAGCCATTGTCTCTGAGGGCTGGTTTGAGGCACTAAAGAGAAGGGGTGGCCTGCAGTTCTAGCACTTTCCCTCCCCTCCCCTGCATTCCTCTGGAGACTACAATCTGCATACTCACCTCCTCCTCTGCACAGCAGGCCTGTTCTGGAAATGGCAGGTCACAGCAGAGGGCAGTCATGTTGTGGATCAGCCCAGGAATATGTTTACTATGTTGGTGTGAAAGGGGCAGAGGTCAGGGATTTTTGGGCATCTTCTGACATCAGATGGTGCTAGGATATGATTTCGCTTTTCCAAAGGTGTCCCGAAGGGAAGTTTTGGGAAAAGGAAGAGAGTGGGGAAGGCCTAGGCGAGACTTACTGCTTGGTGAGCACTCTGTGGTTTCCACAGAGGTGGCCCATGAGGTTAGGGGTGACTTGGCTGATGTCAATGGTCAAGATGTCCCGGTCATAGTTGGGGTAGGGAGCCCGACTGGCAAAGCACTCATCCCGAGTAGGGCTGGGAGGGTAGTGGCAACACGAGTGGTGGTGGGTCTTTACAGCATACTCCTGGTCACAGTATTTGTCAAGGGCATCCTCCCACTGTGGGCCAGAGAGAGGGAAGTCAGAGCTGGACACTTGGCCCCTTCTCTCCTGACTGTTGACTTCCCTTATTGCCTCTGGGAATTAGATGAGGGGCTCCCAGACCCAGGGGCCCAAAGGGGATGGCAAAGAATTAGAGGGTTAGGAGGCAGCTGTGGAGGTGCAGGCTTGGGAAGGTGGACGGGTGGGAGCCTGGATGAGGTTCTAAGCTGGCGCCGGGAGATGAGCTGGAACAGTGGATGGAGAGGGTCAGGTGAGGCCAGCGCTGGACGGATGGACGGATGGTAGACAGATGCATGTGTGGGTCATGAGTGAAGGAAGCCAGTGGTGTAGTGTGAAGCTGGAGACGAAGAGACTCGGGTGACGAACACAATGGATGGACGGACAGCCACAAGCAGATGAACGGGTGGACACGCTCACAGCAGGGGGCACACGGATGGATGGACCGGCAGGATCAGAGGTCGAAGATGGGCAGGCAGGCAAACAGGCTCCCAGGGAGACTGGGACGCCCACTTACGGCCTTCCACGTACAGGTGTGGTTGCTCCCCTGGCGGCAGCAGCGCTGGAACTCCCTCTCCAGCCGGGTCAGTGCCAGCAGCTGCCTTTGGAGGGGGTCAGTAGCTGGCAGGTGGCGTGGCACAGAGCTGAAGCGCCTCAGGCGGCAGATGTTCTTGATATTGTCCAATGTGGGCGCCCCAGGGGGGAAAGGAAGCTCAAGACCCGAGGAAATATCAGGCTGCTGGCTGGGGCAGGCCTGGAGCTGGTAGTGTGGCTGGGGAGCTTCCTCCTGGAAGCAGGAGAACCGAGCCTCCCCCTGCCGTGTGCAGCACCAGTGGGGTCGGGTCTTGACCGAGAACTCGGCCTCACAGAATCGGCTCATTGTGTCCTCCCACTAGAGCAAGAGGGGAGGATCAGCCCACTGTCCACATTCCTGCCTTCCTCCCAGGCTCCAGGAAAGGACCCTGGGCATGCAGATAAAAAACAAATAGTGGCTGTCCTCTGCTCCCCTGGCACACTGGGGAGCCCCAGGGTAGGGCCAGTGAATGGGACTTGAGGTTCCTCCAAGACCCAGGCCTGGTGTTCTAACCCTTACAACACACATTCTGTCTGGGGGTTAAAGGACACCCCCCGGCATCAAAAATTCAACCTTACCACAAGTTTGGCACACTCTAGGCGGTTTGTGTGGCTGCGGCAGTGGCAGCAGCGGGAATATCCAGTCTCCAGGAAATTGAGGGTCTCACCCTGGCGAGAGAGGTGGGAGTAGCCGGACTGTGGTAGGTTCCAGGGGCCATATACCACATGCTGACGGTCAGGAAGGCAGATTTGATTCAGATTGTCTGGAGAAGGCCGCCCAGGGGGGAAGCCATCCAGCCGGTGGCCCCAGCCCCCTCGGGACCGGCCCTGTTGGCAGTGCTGGGCTGCATTCCAGGACTCAGGTTCTGGATGATTCTGGTCCCCAAACGGAGCTCGCATTCCTGGAATGGGGAAAACAGTGGGAAGCAGGGACATGTGGAGGAACCCACAAAGGCTGGATGAGCTGGGAGGATTGAAAGAATCTGGGGCGGAGAAGAAAAGGTTAGGTGGATATGGGGAAAATGAGAAAAAAACAATTTGTGGCTCTTCCTTTCAGAATGACTGAAAGGCAAAGAGAAGTGAAGTATGAAAGGTGTCAGCTCCCAGCCTGCCCCTGCTTTCTCCTGCTTCGCAAGGCTCAGGCTTCCTGCTCCTCTCCCCCAGGGACCTGAGCGCTAAGGCACGGGGATGGACAGACCAAAGCTGTCACTCATCCTCTCTTGGCATGGATTGGAAGATCATCCCTTCCTGATACGGAAGAGGTGGGTCTACTGGTGTAGAAGGAGTAAGGAAAAGCCACGTTGGGATGGGCATCTCTAGCAGAGAGAGCCTGGCTAGTTTATATACACAAAGAAGAACTCAGCAGAGAAGCAAGTGAAAATAGATGCTATTTTTGTCATTTAATCACATAACTTTCTAAAACAGGTATTTCCTTAATTTTACAGATGCAGAAACAAAGGCTTGGAGCAGTATATAACTTACCCAAGGTTACACAACTGGTGAGTGGCAGAGCCCACCCATCTTGTCTGCCCCAAAGCCCACGCTCTGGGGGAAGGCCATGGGGTAAAGGTGGGTAAAGCAGAGAGGGAGCTGCTTACCTTCCTTCTGTTCACTGGGGTGCTGGAGAGAGGGCGGCTCTTTCTGGAGGGGCACAGCTTCCTGAGGGAGAGGGGGACGATCTTGCACTGCAAGACAGGGGTGAGGGCACCAAGGAACAGGGATGAGCCTGGTGTCAACAGGACACCAGGTGAGGGAGGCGGGCGAGTGCGATGAAGGTGAGGGAGGTGGGCAAGCGCTCACCTTCCTCTTCAGCAGGGAATCTGGCAGGCAGCAGCTCTTCCTGTTGGACAGGGGTGGTGTCCTGGCAGGGAGGGGGTCGCACTAGAGAAGGGGAATGTGTGAGCAGCGCAACCTTTCTCCTAGCCGGGGCTGGCAGAGGGGGTGAGGCCTCTTCCCTCCTTTCCATCTGAAGGGCGGGAGGTAGGCCAGATTAGAAACCTGGAGGGTCACTGAGAAGGGCATGGGGTGGCCTTACCTTCCTTCTGTTCCTCAAAGGGAGGTCCATGCTGAGAGGTGTCAGGGTGATCCATGGGGAGGCTTCGGGACAGGGGTGGGGAGGGGGGAGCCGCATAGCCAACTAGAGGCAAGCGGGGAGACATCAGAGCCCACAACGCCTCCTGGAGTCCAGGTCCCATGCTGTTCCCCCAAACTCTTACCTTCTTGAAAGTGCTGCATGATGTGCTCTGGCCTCAGCTGCCTCTGCCCTGCAGTCTCAAAGCCTGGAGGGAGAAGGGCAAGTCAGAGCCTGCTGGGAGGGTCTTCCCTGGACCACAGCGAGGGATGGGGAGGCTGGAGAGATCAAAGGCGTCGGAGAGACAGCCAAGACAGAGACGCCCCTCTGTATGCATCTGCCCTGTGTTCCCTAATCGTCTCCCAGCCCAAACACACCTAGATATGACCAGCTGGGCTCTGAGAAAGCCTGTGGAGTTCTGATAGCTCCACCTCTACTGTCTCAGAGGCTGGCTGTAGGGAGTGTGCCATACGGGATTGGGGAGGGAGGCCCTAATTTCCTCTGCCAGCGTCTTTCCGTCAGGGCTGTGGGTTGTCCTTCCCACAGTCTCTGCTGGGATGGGCTCTAGCTTTCAGAGGAAAAAGCCTGGACCTTGAGCTGGTTGGAGCCTCCCCCACCCACCTCCTCCACCCACCCTTCTCTTTCAGGCCCTGAAACATCTTTAGGCCTTTGGCAGAGGAGGCTTCCTAAAGGTTGAGTGCTTCCTCTTCAGCCAGTCTCAGCTCCTCCTTAGTTTAGGTCTCAAGTTAGGACCTGGGGACTGGGACAGGCACAGGGAAGGGAATCCCTTGTAGGTGATCTGCAGACACAAAAGACCAGGAGCTGGGAGGAGCAATGGCATGGGGCTTCACAGAGAAGCAGACAGATCTACTGATGTCCTTTCAGTGGCTTCCCGCTGGAGTGCCCTGGGTGGTTTTTTTTTTTTCTTAGTTTCCACCCATAGCACTGAGGAGTTCCTGTTTTGTTGAGGCATCAAAGCAGAGAAAGAATGTGTATATGCTGAATGGAGGGTGGGTCCGTGGATGGATATCCTTCAACTCCTCCTCTAATCAGACAGGGATTCAGTCAAGGCTAGCTGGGCCAGCAATCGGGGTTTTGAGCAGCCTGGGGGCCCCTTTTCCCTCCTTTGCCTGCCCCACCAGTACCCTCCCTACATGTTCCTCAGCAGGAAACTCTCATTCTGTGAACCCACCCCCCCGACTCAGCTGTCCATTTGCCTGGGATTCTGTTTCTTGGCAGCAGTTTCTGGGAACCCCTCTCCTTCTGTGCCCCTGCTCTCTGCCTCCAGAGAGGCAGTTCCCTGGGAACTTCAAGGCTCCAGTTCCCAGGCTCACTTTGGGCCTGCTCAGAAAAGAGAAGCCAGAGAGCCACTCTGCTAGTGATAAGCCATCTGGGATGCCTGGACCCAGCCCCCTGCTATGTGAGCCCAGACCCCTTCCCAAGTGCGGACCCTCCAACTCACCTCCCTCAGAGGCGGCAGAAGCGACAGCCAAACAGACCAAGACCAAGGCTGCTCTGGCTGTGGTCCCCATCCTGGGGCAAGAACTGACCACTGGACACCCAGAGGTGGGGCTTCTCAGGCAGGTGTGGATACGAAGGGCCGGTCGCTGGAGCTGGTCTGGTGGCTGTTACTGCTATGAGCTTCAGGACTAGCTCTCCTTTTATAATTGTCTGGTGTGATCTCCCGCCCTCCTCAGCTTCCTGCCATGACTCAGTCCCAGCTGCTCCTCCTCTGGAAGCCACTCCTCCCAAAGTCACCCTGAAGCCTCCTCAGAGGATGGAGAAGAATGGGACGGATGGGAGGAGAACATTCTTATGACCCCAAGAGAAACTGATTCAGAGAATCAAGGTGCAAGAGGTGTTTGAGCCTCCAGTTTGTGCCTCGGTTTCTCCATCTACCTGCTGCCTTCTGTGGAGAGGGTATCTCCCAACCCACAAACCAGGGTCGGGAGAAACAGGGCACAAAGGAGTTTATAGGGGGAGCAGGACACCTATCCAAGGGATGTCCCCTACCAGTGCGAGGACTGTCCCTTTACAATTTCCTTAACTCAATGGGACAAAAAAGAGGGAGAAAAAGTGGAACGTTCTCTTATCACCCCTCTCTGGAGTCAGAGATGAAGACACATGCCCAGCAGCTTCTGGTTTATTTTATTTATTTATTTTTGAGACACAGTTTCACTCTGTCGCCCAGGCTGGAGTGCAATGGCACGATCTCGGCTCACTGCAACTTCTGCCTCCCACGTCTCCTGCCTCAGCCTTCAGATTAGCTGGGACTACAGGTGTGTGCCACCATGACCAGCTAATTTTTTTGTTGTATTTTTAGTAGAGATGGGGTTTCACCATGTTAGCCAGGATGGTCTCGATCTCCTGACCTGGTGATCCGCCCCCCTCAGCCTCCCAAAGTGCTGTGACTACAGGTGTGAGCCACCATGCTCAGCCCAGTTTATTATTTTTTATAATTTTCCTCACGTCGAAACAGCGACAGCTTTCCTCCCTTTGTGGGGTCCCCAAACCAAGTATCTTTTCAGGAGAGTAGACACATGCCTCCACATAGTTTTGAGGTTCTGGGGGCTCCATACTGTCAGCTGGACTGGGGCCTCCCATGTAAGGGAGGCTGATGGCTCTCGCAGGTTTTTGTCTCATTGTCTCAGAAAACTTCCTCGGCATTTGGGACCCTGGTGTTCTGTAGCTCCACCAGCCGCTGCACAGCCTCAGCCAAGCTCCACTCCCCAAGGAGACGATTCTCTCGAGTCCGAATGTTCACTGTTCTCTTACTTTGCTCTTTCTGGCCAACCACTGCAGGAAGAGGCAGTTTGGGAACCTCAGGGCAAATTCATCTAATGGGATAGTTTCTTTTGCTCTGCAGAAACTTGAGAGACCTAAATCTTTGGGAAAGGTGGGAGCAGAGCCCAGAAATGGTTCACAGAAAGGACGTATTTAGCTGTGCCTGCAAAATGCTAAATGGCCAGTCCCTGCTCATCCGGAGGAGACAAGGTAATGCTTCAGTCCCTGCAGGCCTTATTGCTTCTGGTCAGAGCCCCGGGGTCAGAGACATTAGAGTCAAGCAGAGAAAGACAAACACTGAGAACCCCACAGAGAGAAACTGTGCGTGTGTATCTGAAGGGGGTATTAGAGGAAGGGGAAGGTGGCAGGAGTGGTGTGGCCTTCATGCTGCCCCGCCTCCCCCCAACCATTTCTGACCCTTAGAACAGTTTCCTCTCATCAGTCCCACTCTGGCTCTTGGTGTCTGTTAGGGCTGGATTCACAGAGGCAGGGGACTCTGCTGAGGAGGATGAATGCAGGGGCTGACTGGGCGGTAGGGGACGGAAAGGGACCATATCCAAGTCTATGGGATTGCGGCACAGCCTGCTCTGGGTGCTTGTGGGGTAAGTGGGGTGTGTAAAACTCAAGAATCAGGTCATTTGGCTAAGGAGTTTCTGCTCCTCGCCTTTGAGATAGAGCTCTGAATCGTGGAAAATGAAAAAAGGGAGCATGGGCAGTGCCAGAATTTTCTCCCTAAGGCCTTTCTCCTCATCTCTTAGGGCTGACTCCATCTAGGTCTAGAATAAACAAGTGTAATGAACACTGTATTAGCCCTCTCATCCCTTTCTCTCTGATGCTCCCTTGGTTAGTTAGCCTAACAGACACCAAGAGCTAGAGTGGAGTTAAAAACGGGAAAACTATTTTGAGGGTCAGAAGTGGTTATGGGGAGGGCAGGGCAGTGTGAAGGAACACAGGGCCCAAATGAGTCAGGTGTCCTGAATCCTGGCTCCTACCTGCTCAGGTAATGAGCCCCAATTAACCCAAATATGCATTACCAAACTTGGTAGACTTAACAGCAGGAGTGCAGATGGCAGGTGGGAGAACATCCACCCTGAGGTTCAGCTTACCAAACTGAAAATTGTAGTGGGCAAGCTGGGCCCGACGGACTCTCCGGCTGAGGGTCAGTCTGGAGTCCGCATCCAGGTCACAGACCAGTCCTGCAGCCCGCAGGCTCTGCTGTGTCTGCGATAGAGGTTTGGTGTCAGGAAGTCAATTTACTGGAAAGCTGAGGAAATAGAACAGTCTGATGCTCCTTTCCCTCAATTTCCCCATCTGTTCCTCCTTCCTCTGCCTCGGGGCTCTCCACTTCTCACCAGCAACCTCTCCTCATTTCATCTCCACATTGAGGCCTCCTCCCCATTCATCCCCAACCCCACAACTTTTCTGTCTGCCTCCTACTGGAGACAACCTCCCAATTAGTTCCTCGACTTCGCCTCCTAGCCTCTGCTCTACCCAACCAGCTGCTCAACTTTGGTACCATCCATATCCTCAATTCTTTCTAGAAAGGAAAAATAAAACTGTGTACTCAATCCCATTTTTGTGCCAAGGGCTCTTTTGGCAGCTTTCAATATTTGTTAATTTGTTTAATTTTTATACATCTCTATAAGGTAGAGATTCGTCACATTTTTGAGATACAGGATTTCCAGCATCTAGGACAGCAGACGCTCCAGCCCAGTCTTGTGGCTCCAAGGGCCGTGCTCCTTCCTCCACCACCCGTGCGGCCTCTTCCTGCCCACTGCTGGGCACGAGACTCTTTACTGGGCCTGCTTCTGCCCCTTCCCTTACCCCAACTCCTTACCTCCCTGGCATACTCCTCTTGCTCAGTCCCCACAGGGATGACCACCACCTGGAACGGGGACAGCCATAGTGGCCTGGTTGGGAAAGAACAGATGATGACAAAATATTCACTCTGGGTTTGGCCAGAAGTGTGGTTGTATGGAGCGGATTTGAGGAGGAAAGAGGCTGGCATATGAAGGGGGACAGGGTCTGGAGCATAAACTCTCTGGTTTGGGGCCGGAACAGAAATCCAGGGTCAGAGGTCTCACCATTTTCCCCTGCAGCTTTCTGCCAGCACTCCCAACAGTCTTTCCACAGAACCAAGCACGGCTCGGTGAATGAGGACTGGACGCTCCAGGGCACCTGCTTGCCTTGAAAGGAAAAAAG
Source organism: Cacajao melanocephalus (assembly GCA_963573385.1). Taxonomy (NCBI): domain Eukaryota; kingdom Metazoa; phylum Chordata; class Mammalia; order Primates; family Pitheciidae; genus Cacajao; species Cacajao melanocephalus. Next base: position 69,439 of record CAUYLG010042430.1, read on the forward strand.
GGGGTGGATGGAATGGTGGAAGTGTCACAAATTGTGTACCCAAGATCACCTTCCAGTTTTTAAGAAATATTGAGCTCTGGCAGGAGAGGGTGTGGAGGGTTTAGTTTTAGGGTCAAAGGCAGAGGGGGAGTTATAGACCTATTCCATGGGCTGTCAAGGGAAAAGAGGATAGGGCAAGGTTTTATACCCCTTGTACTGAAGGTCGAATCTCAGGGGCAGTTGGAAGTCAAGCTGAATTGTCCCACACTGATGCGGCCGGCCCAGGGCATCGTGGAGGTGCACATCAATCTACAGGAAACAGATGGGAGGGCACGAGATAAGCCAGAAGCACTATCCAGAACCATTATCTGTGCCGTCTCACCCTTTAACCTACCCTCATCCTGGGCTACTGAAAGAGTCATGTCACCCAGCTCTATCATACGCTACCCCTCCACTTCACTCTACTTCATTCACTCTGGCAGCAGTTCTCAGCAGCTCTCTCCACTTAATAATGGATGGTATAATATTACCAGATGTCCACACCTTGACCTCTCAATTCTTTGAGCTTCTCATCTCAGTGATCTTTACCACCGCCCAAACTATGGCTACACCCTGTAACCTGTCATCTCCCCCAATGGCTGTGTCTCTGAAACAGTCAATCAAACACCCTACTCTGATTACTGTTTCTTGGTCAGCCAGCTCTGACAATTATTCTTTTTTTTTTTTTTGAGACCGAGTCTCGTTCTGTCATCCTGGCAGGAGTGCAGTGGCATGATCTCAGATCACTGCAGCCTCCGCCCCTCGGGTTCAAGCAAATCTCCTGCCTCAGCCTCATGAGTAGCTGGGACTTCAGGTACCTGGCACCGTGCCCAGCTAGCTTTTTTTTTTTTGAGATAGAGTCTTGCTCTGTCACCAGGCGCCAGGCTGGACTACAGTGGCACAATCTCGGCTCACTGCAACCTCCGCCTCCTGGGTTCAAGCAATTCTCCTGCCTCAGCCTCCCTAGTAGCTGGGACTACAGGCGCACGCCACCACGCCCAGCTAATTTTTGTATTCTTTAGTAGAGATGGGGTTTCACCATGTTGGCCAGGATGGTCTCGATCTCTTGACCTCGTGATCCGCCCGCCTCGGCCTCCCAAAGTGCTGGGATTACAGGTGTGAGCCACCGCGCCCAGCTAACTTTAATATATTTATGTTGTTGTTTCTTTTCAGTAGAGATGGGGTTTCACCATGTTGGCCAGGCTAGTCTCAAACTCCTGATCTCAAGTGATCTGCCCACTTCAGCCTCCCAAAGTGCTGGGATTACAGGTGTGAGTCACCACACTTGGTCATGACAATTATTCCTATTACTGGCGCTTCAACCTGCAGGTTCTTTAACTCTTCTTTTTCTTTCCTATCCTCAGGCCCCTCCCACCTTTGTTTCTTTCCCCATGAAGCTGTACCGTTTTCCTTAGTTCCTGTGTACCTACATCTTTGGCCCTGCAAGAGAACTGCTCAGTGCTGCCCAATATGTCACAAACCACACAGATGCAAAAGCAGAGATTGATGCCACCATGGAAGTCAGTGTTTCGAGATTCAGCTGGTCCTTGGCTATTGCCAGCAATCCTTTGGGTTGCCCTAATAAGCTCCATGCTCTGTTCTCATGAATTTTCCAGCTGTTTGCTCTCTCCTTTTATAGCAGTATCTTAACCAACAACTTATTAGACTGATTCAACATAATATACTTTGTGCACTTTATGACTGTTATCTCTGTAACCTTAAGCACATTGTTTAACCTCTCTCAATTTTTTTCTTAGTAATAAAGATATTTTATTTGCCTAGTATTATTGCTGAAATAAATCATAAGACACAATTTCATTAATGTTAATATTTTCATTTACTATTTATTGAAGCAGCTAAATAAATACCATATGCTGGAATACACACTTGAGACAGTAATGTGAGTAATACACATGTTACCTGAATAAAAGACCCCAGCACAGTGAACAGAAACTTTGAGTACTCAAAAGATTTTAGCCAGGCCAGGCGCAGTGGCTCACTCCTGTAATCCCAGCACTTTGGGAGGCCAAGGCAGGCGGATCACCTGAGGTCAGGAGTTAGAGACCAGCCTGGCCAACATGGTAAAACCCCGTCTCTACTAAAAATACAAAAATTAGCTGGGTAGCAGGTGCCTGTAATCCCAGCTACTCAAGAGTTTGAGGCAGGAGAATTGCTTGAACCCAGGAGGTGGAAGTCACAACCAAGATTGTGCCACTCCACTCCAGCCTGGGCAAAAGAGTTAAACTCCGTCTCAAAAAAAACCCAATCAACCAAACCAAACAAAACAAAACAAAAAATTAGCCAGGTGTGGTGGTGCATGCCTGTAGTCCCAGCTACTTGGGAGGCTGAGGCAAGAGAATAGCTTGAACCTGGGCGGTGGAGGCTGCAGTGAGTCGAGATTGGCCACTGAACTCCAGCCTGGCAACAGAGCAAGACTGTCTCAAAAAAAAAAAAAAGATTTTAGCAGTTTTTGATAACAGTTTTTGAGTAATGTCCTTTGTCTCCATATCTTCATTTTTATTCCGTTTTTTGAGACAGGGTTTCATTCTGTTACCTAGGCTGGAGTGCAGTGGCTTGATGATAGCTAAACCAAAGCAAAAAATAAATAAATATAACACTGACCATGGTCCCAAGCTTACCTTAGGCCCATAGAAGGCACCATCTCCAGAGTTGAGGTCCCAGGGTTCTCCAAATTCCTTCAGGGCTTGTTGAAGGACCTTTAGAAGGAATGAGACAGGAATACATCATCTTAGACTTCAAAAGGAACACATCCAGTCAGTCCCTAACAAATGATGCCTTCATCAGATGCCTCTATCTGAGAACCCTGGTTACTGTATTCCCCACTCCTTTTCACTAAAGAGTGGTTTATCTGCCTCTATTTCTCTACCTCCTACTCACCTGTTCGGCCTGGTCCCAAAGGCAAGGGTCTCCCAGGAAGCCAGATGGCCGGGTGGACAGTGCCAGGCGGAAGGAGAAGCCAAGAACAGCATAAACGGAACGGAGGAAATCAAGACAGCTTTGGATCTCTGCTTCCAGCTGGGGGCAGGAAATAAGGGTGGGGGAGCTGTGAGCCAGCTAGATATCTGGGATAGTGGCAGTTTGAGGAAAACAAAGGGTAAAAACAGAGAGGAAGCAGAAGCAAGCTAGGGGTAGAATGTAGCTGAATTATCCTATTTTTTATTTTATTTTATTATTATTTTTTTAAGACGGGGTTTCACCATATTGGTCAGGCTGGTCTCAAACTTCTGACCTCAGGTGATCCGCCCGCCTCAGCCTCCCAAAGTGCTGGGATTACAGGCGTGAGCCACTGCGCCCGGCTGAATGTAGCTGAATTGTAGTACATACAGGGGACAACTGAAGATCAGGGGTTTGTGCAGGTTCACAGGGAGAAAGGAAGGTGGTTTAGAAAAGCTTTGGTGAAGCCAGGGAAAGGCCACCTGATCTGTTGTACAGAAGATGTGAGCATCATCCTGCTGGAAACACCGCAGTCGGGTCAGTCCACACAGACCGCCAGAGGCTTCAGCCCGGTGTAGGGCCCCGAAGTCAGCTAGTCGCAGGGGCAGTTCCCGCCAGGATCTGGGCCGGTGGGCGAACATCAGGCTGAGGTTGGGGTGGGGAGGGGTTAGGGCCATAGGGAGGACTAGCCCCCAAAGACTGCTCCCCAACCCAATCTGCTTGCCTACTTTCTCTGCACCATCAGCTGAAGCCCTCTCCAGCCTCAGCATATCCTCCCACTGAGTCCTGTCAATCCCACTCACCACAGTCTGAGCCATGCCTGGTTCAAAAGTGGATTTCTCAGTAACACCCTAACAGACATCATTTATTGTTGCCCTGTTCTGTGATGGTCACTGAGCTGAAAGAGGAATCTTAGATAGCAACTTAAAGGAGACTGAGACCTAAAGAGGTAAAATGAGTTTCCCAAATTCACATGGTTAGCTAGGGGGAAGATTCTAGACTCAAACCAGGTGTCCCAATACTCTTTCCAAAGTGCTTTCCTTTTTTTTGAGATGGAGTTTCCCTTGTGTCGCCCAGGCTGGAGTGCAGTGGCATGATCTCGGCTCACTGCCACCTCCGCCTCCTGGGTTCAAGCAGTTCTCCTGCCTCAGCCTCCCAAGTAGTTGGTATTACAGGCATACACCACCATGTCTGGCTAATTTTGTATTTTTTAGTAGAGACGGGGTTTCACCATGTTGGTCAGGTTGGTCTTGAACTCCCAACCTCAGGTGATCTGCCTGCTTCAGCCTCCCAAAGTGTTGGGATTACAGGCGTGAGCCACTGCGCCCTGCCCTAAGGTGCTTTCTATTATTTACTATTTAGCAACCTGATTGTAATCCTAGCTCCCAGCTCACCAGTGTGCAGGGCAGTTCATGGGCTTGAGGGCGAGTGTATCTGTGGTATGCCTGGTAGAGTGATCACTCTGGAAGCTGGCAGGCTTGTCGGAGCCTGGAGGCTGCACGGCAAACATGTCTTCCTGATAATGCTCCCAATGCCCTGACTGTTCCCAGAGTTTCGTAGAAAACAGTGTGGGAGTTTTCACCTCGAAGAAACCACGGCGGGCATACTCAGCCTGGAGAGGAGGGTAGAGACATAGAAGATCAGAATAACTTGAAGGAACAGGGGCAGAGTGTCAGCTGTATGATCTTCCTGGGGCCTTAGGCCATGCTGATTCCAACCACAACCTATTAAATACCATGTCCTGTCTCTACGCTCCCCAACTGCAGACCACACAACTGTAGTACTAAAGGTCATCAGCACTTTTCAGTATTTATGTTTATGCTTCCAACCCTTGCCCCGTTTTTTTCTCTTCCAGACGGAGTCTCATTCTATCCCCCAGACTGGAGTGCAGTGGTGCAATCTCAGTTCACTGCAACCTCCGCCTCCTGGGTTCAAGTGGTTCTCCTGCCTCAGTCTCCCCAAGAGCTTGGAGTACAGGTGCCATCACCATGCCCAGCTAATTTTTTGCAATTTTTTTTAGTAGAGATGGTTTTGGCATGTTAGCCAGGCTGGTCTCGAACTCCTGACCTCAGGTGATCTGCCTGCCTCGGCCTCTGAAAGTGCTGGGATTACAGGTGTGAGCCACCACGTCAGGCCCCAATCCCCATTTTAACACGAACACCTTAGCTTCTTTTAGGCCCTCAGCCTCTCCCTGGTCTTCTTTCCTCTAGACCTGGGTCCCCTTACCCTGATAAACGCCACTAGTGCATTATACACCCTTGTCCCTCGTGGCAGGAAGAAGCAGCTCCCAGGGCTCAGTTCATGGAAGAAGAAGAGCTCCTGTTCCTGCAGTCAGAAATGGCGGTATTGGGTCACTTCAAGCGCAAGGGGGTAGCTTTGGAACCCAGAAGAAACAACTGAGGGAGCTGCTGAGGCTGTGTGACTGCATCTCCTCCCAACTTCATAATCAGGTTCCGTCATCTCTCTCCAACCCTTACCACCATCCCTCCCTATCTTTCCAATCTCTGTACCTTCCCAATGCGCCGGTGGTCCTGCAATTCTGCTTCCTCCCTCCATGATTCCCAGGCTCTCAGCAATTCTGTTGTGGGGAAAGAAATCCCTGACACTCTCTGCAGTGTCTCTGGGGCCCCTGAAGACCTCCATAAGGATGACGAGTTCTATGTGAGGACATAGGGAATCAAAGGAAAGATGAGGACTGAAGGCCCCTAACTTTTTTCAAGCCTCATATGATACTCTCATGCATCACAGGTATGCCTCTTGACAACTATGCCACCAGTAGGATGAACATCTCCATCCTCTAGATACCATTCTTCTAGATTAGTGTTGAAATTGCCTGACTCTTGATTCCTACATACATCCTGGTCAAGCCTAACTTTACCTTGCCATCATTTTTTCTCCCCATTCTCGGTACCCCTGTACTTAGTTCCTTCCCATTCCAATCAATGACTGCTCAGGGGAGTAATCATAAGCTCTGGTCAAATGTCAGTCTATTCCTCCCCTTATAATTATCCTATACAGCTGCTAGAATAGTCAGTCTTCTACACCATATCCCATTCCTGGCCACATGAAATCCAAAAGCCTCTGCCTGCTCTCTCCTTTAACAGTACTAATAAGAAACAGCATATACATATATATTTTGAGACAGAGTCTCACTCTGCTGCCCAGGCTGGAGTGCAGTGGTGCAATCTTGGCTCACTGCAACCTCTGCCTCGGTTCAGGTGATTCTCCTGCCTTAGCCTCCCAAGTAGCTGGGACTACAGGTGCATGCCACCACGCCCAGCTGATTTTTTATTTTTAGTAGTGATGGGGTTTCATTATGTTGGCCAGGATGGCCTTAAACTCCTGAGTTCAAGTGATCCATCCACGCTGGCCTCCCAAAGTGTTGGGATTATGTGTGAACCACTGCACCCGGCCAATAGCCTGTATTTTATAGCACTTTTAAACTTTTCCTTTCTCCTGCATTAGTTGGTTTTCATTATCTTTTTTTTTTTTTGAGACAGAGTCTTGTTCCAGGGCCCAGGCTGGAGTGCAGTGGCGTGATCTTGGCTTATGCAACCTCTGCCTACTGGGTTCAAGTGAATCTCCTGCCTCAACCTCCCAAGTAGCTGGGATTACAGGCGTGGCCCAGCACACCCAGCTAATTTTTGTATTTTTAGTAGAGATGGGGTTTCACTGTGTTGCCCAGGCTGGTCTCAAACTCCTGATCTCAAGTGATCCACCTGCCTTGGCATCCCCAAAGTGCTGGAATTACAGGTGTGAGCCACCATGCACAGCCTGGTTTTCATTATCTTTATGAGGTGAATTTACTGGTAGGGCAAAAAGGAAATAATGGCCTCATTTTCTAGGTGGAGAAAATAACTAAGATTTACCCAAGGGCACCAAGTGCGGTGGCTCACGCCTGTAATCCCAGCACTTTGGGAGGCTGAGGCAGGCAAATCACGAGGTCAAGAGATCGAGACCATCCTGGCCAATACGGTGAAACCTGGTCTCTACTAAAAATACAAAAGTTAGCTGGGTGTGGTGGCATGTACCTGTAGTCTAAGCTACTCAGGAGGCTGAGGCAGGAGAATCATTTGAACCCGGGAGGCGGACGTTGCAATGAGCTGAGATTGTGCCACTGCACTCCAGCCTGGTAACAGAGTTAGACACCATCTCAAAAAAAAAAAAAAAAAAAAAAAAAATTACCCAAGGTCACATATCTCATCCATGCAGAGTAAAGACTATATGCAGATGGCTAGCTTTTAAGTTCAGAGCTCTTTTTTTGAGTAGAGACAGGGTTTTCCCATGTTGGCCAGGATGGTCTTGAACTCCTGACCTCAAGTGATCCACCCACCTCAGCCTCCCAAAGTGCTGGGATTACAGGCATGAGCCACCTCGCCCAGCCGAAAACAGGAATGTTAATCTAACTCTGTCCCACAACTGACCGATAGCAGCTTCAGTCCTCCAATCTGTCCAGTATGCCGAAGGTGGGGCCCCCGGCAAAGGTCAACCAATGTGCCACACCTGGGAGAAAAAAGAGGCCAGTTGGTGATTTCGAGTCTTCAGCTTCTAGCTTTCTCCCTCTCATGGGCTTTAGCTTACAGAAATAGGTGAAGAAAAAGGAACACTCCTACAGAGAGAGGACAATGGCAGATAAAAAATCAATTCCCCAGTTGGCAGTGGCTCACACCTGCAATCCCAGCACTTTGGGAGGCGGAGGTGGGTGGATTGCCTAAGGTCAGGAGTTCGAGAACAGCCAGGCCAACATGGTAAAACCCCGTCTCTACTAAAAATACAAAAATTGCTGGGCGCAGTGGCTCACACCTGTAATCTTAGCACTTTGGGAGGCTGAGGTGGGTGGATCACCTGAGGTCAGGATTTCAAGACCAGACGGGCCATGATGGTGAAACCTCATCTTAAAAAAAAATAAATAAATAAAAATAAAAATAAAAAAATTAGGTGGGCATGGTGGCACACACCCATAATCCCAGCTACGCAGGAGACTGAGGCAGGAGAATTGCTTGGACCCCCAGGAGGCAGAAGTTGCAGTAAGCCAAGATCGTGCCACTGCACTCCAGCCTGGTAGACAGAGTGAGACTTCATCTCAAAAAAAAAAAAATTAATTCCCATTCCCATTTCTTTTTCTGGAGCAACACAAATTACCTTCTTTCTCCCCTATAGCATTTCTGGCCTTCTTCAATGCTTCCCCACCTCTCCCTATTTGCCTTAATCTTGGCAACTCTTACCCATATACAGTTGCTGTTGGGCCTGTCACTCTCTTCTCAATCAAGTGAAGCTTAAAGGGGTTATCCTGGAAAAAGGTAGAAGGGAGACTGAAGAAAAGTCTTTATTCTCACAAAGATGTCCTAGGAGAGCCACCTCTTCCCTCCATCCCACCTTGAACAACTGGCGAAGCTGATCCCGCGAAGCCTCTAGCCTCCGGAAGGGTTGAGCAGCAGCTGTAAGTTCTTGGCAAATCCGCTCCAAAACAGGCAGCTCTGAGCCCCGGATTGTCCTTAAAAGAGGAGAATTGGTTGGGTTGCATCCTGTAAGGTGCATCAATCACCTGGGTGACAAACCTGTGGGCTAGGGGGTAAGGTCCTGCCCTTCAGGAGAAATCTAGAGTTATAGGCAAAGACAGACAAAACCAGAGAAAACATAAATAGGAAATCAGGTAGCAGATATTATAGCTGGAGAAAAAGCTCTATGCATGAAGTTAAAAGTTGAGTGCAGGAAATCTGGACAAAGTTAGAATAGTAATGAAAGAGATGAAGTAAAACTTGAATTTATGAAAGTTAACAAGTAACAAGATAAGTTGCTTTTTTTTCTTTCTTTCTTTTTTTTTTTTTTTTTGAGAGAGGTTTTGCTCTGTCACCCAGGCTGGGTGCAGTGGTAAGATCATGGCTCACCACAGCCTCAACCTCCCAGCCTCAAGCAATCCTCCTACCTCAGCCTCCCAAGTAGCTGGGACTACAGGCGCATGCCACCACACCAGCCAAGAAGGTAAATTTCAAGCAAAGTTAGAAGAGGGACATGGACAAACACAGAAGGAGGTACTAATGGCATAGCTGAGACCTAGAGAACCCTTCTCCTCCAACTTCCTCCTCCAAATGGAACATGCCCAAGCCCCTGAAAAGGGCCTCAGAAACCATCCCAGAATCATTCTTCTCCTTCCTTTCATTACTCACCTCTCCTTTCCCAGAAAGAAGTCATGGTAAAAACCATTTTCTGTACTTGGACCTCGGCAGAGAACTGCACCTAGGAATTGTTCAGCTGCTGCCCCCAGGACATGGGTGCTGGAGTGCCAGAACACCTGAGTTCATAAAAAAGGGGTTCACAAGTTCATAAACTTCTCCCTTAACCCCTAGATCTCTGACCTCTTCCTCACAAAAGTTGGTAGGAAAACTGGTATGGTTCTTCTAGGAATAACTACCACAAAATGGGGATCCTAAATTTTGGGAGTGACCACTAAAAAGTAACAAGCTTAAAAAAAAAAAAAAAAAAAAGGCCAGGCATGGTGGCTCATACCTGTAATCCCAACATTTTGGGAGGCCAAGGCAGGCAGATCACCTAAGGTCAGGAGTTTGAGACCAGCCTGGCCAACATGGTGAAACCCCACCTCTACTAAAACATACAAAACTAGCCAGGCATGGTGGCACGCGCCTGTAGTCCCAGCTACTCAGGAGGCTGAGGCAGGAGAATTGCTTGAACCCAGGAGGTGTAGGTTGCAGTGAGCTGAGACTGGGCCACTGCACTCCAGCCTAGGCGACACAGTGAGACTCCTTCTCAACAACAACAAAAAACAACCAAAAAATACACTGATTAGAAAAGAAAGAAGGCCAGTATCTTTTCTTCTTTCAGTGCATAAAAGCCCCAGCCCCACCCCTGAGTCCTTGGTGCTTCCCAGTTCCAAAGCCTAGAAGTAGGAGGCCAGTCAGTCTTCTGCTGCTGCTCCTGTAAGCTTTTAGGGCTTCAGAATAAGCTATCTTCTTAAGACAGTGGTTCCTTAGGCCTCTGTTTGGTCTTTTAGTCCTTTTTTTTTAATCCCGTAAATCCAGTGCGATACAACTATTCCTCTCGGATTTGGTCACTATTTATACATAGATGGCAGGAGAACTCTATTTTTCTGGATCCTAATAGGCAAGGTCTGCATTACCTGAGCTGACATGAAGAAGACAAGGTGGGGAGGTGACCAGGTTCTGTGCTCAGCTGTATAAGCCACGTTAGAATCAAATATACACTACAGATGACTTATAATGTATGTGCTCATGAGTGGAGGGCGCTGAATTTACATATCCTTTTGTTTTTCAACGTATTATCTCTCTCCCTTTCACTAGCTCGAATGTTTGCTTAATAGATCAAAGCTAAGTTAAAAAGTTTCGCCGTAAGTTTCCAGCTTAGCCAGGAATAGTCAGTCAAGACAGTCTGTGGTACGTCTCCCTCCCAACTGCGAATGGAGAAACTGAGGCAAAAGAATAAAATGTTAGGCTTTCCTGCTTCAATATCTCTTGGTTTAGTAGTCACCGTATTCCTGATAAGAAAAAAACTTACCGCTTTCCCCTCTGGGGAATCGAATGTCAGAAATCTGAGGTCAGAATCTGTCTCCAAGGGCCGCTCCAGATCATAAGGTTCTCCATTCACTTGAGCAGCCACTGCAGTATCTGCCAGTGTTGAACTTCAGCAGTGGGAGGTGGGGATGAAGAAAAAGACAGGGGTATAAGGCACAGAAAGGAAAATATCACATGCTCTGATTCCTATAGGAGCTTAAAAAGTTGATCTCACAGTGGTAGAGAATAGAGTGATAGATACCAGAGGAAGGGAGGCATGGGGGATGGGAAATGAAGAGGTTGGGTACAAAAATAGAGCTAGACAGAAGGAATACAGTCGAATGCTCCATAGCAGAGTAGGGTGAATACAGTTAATAGTAATTTATTGTATGTTTCAAAATAGCTAGAAGATTTGAAATGGTCCCAACTCAAGAAAATGATAAATGTTTGGGGTAACAGATATCCTGAACACGCTGATTTGATCGTTACACATTGTATGCGTGTATCCAAATATCACATGTACCCCATACATATGTTCAATTACTATGTGTCAACTATTAAAAAGTAAATTAATGATTTAAAAAAAGACAGGGTTACAATCCACAGGGGGAAGAAAGTTGCTCAACTCTCAGCAACCGTAAACTTGCAAAGGTGAAATTAGTCACCAGAGCAACAGAAACTTTCATTTCTTTCCCCAATGAAAGGGCAGAGACACTGATGCAGAAACGAATACAGATAAAACAAATCTCAGGCCAGGTGTGGTGGCTCATGCCTGTAATCCCAGAACTTTGGAAAGCTGAGATGGAAGGATCGCTTGAGCCCAGGAGTTCAAGACCAGCCTGGGCAACACGGAGAGACCCTGTCTCTATAAAACAACAACAACAGCTGGAAGCGGTGGCTCACACCTGTAATCACAGCACTTTGGGAGGCCAAGGCGGGCAGATCACGAGGTCAAGAGATTGAGACCATCCTTCTCAACATGATGAAAGTCCGTCTCTAGTAAAATACAAAAAATTAGCTGGACGTGGTGGTGCACGCTGTAATCCCAGCTACTTGGGAGGCTGAGGCAGGGGAATCACTTGAACCCGGGAGGCGGAGGTTGCAGTGAGCCAAGATTGCGCCACTGCACATCAGCCTGGCGACAGACAGATATTCCGTCTCAAAAAAGAAAAAAAAAAGAAAAACAACAAACCCCGACAACAAAAAACAAAAACACATCCTTAGGAAACGCTATCTTGATGGGGATGGGAAAGAAACAAGCAGATCAAGCTTTCTTCCCCTGCTCAAGGGCAGAGAAAGTAAAGGGGCAGAAGGATAATCCTGGTAGTTACAGGATGGGCCTGTTACCTGATCTGCCGGGCTAGTTGGTAGGGGGTTGTGTTCCATGCCACAGCATCAACTTTCTGGCCTCCAGGAAGCGATATCTTAATAGTCCGGGGTTCCTTCTGTGCCATGCTTGCTAATCTTTTTACCTGAGCAGCCCATAGCTCCTCAAAAAGGCCAAGCCGCTCTGCCAACCAGTGCGGAGGGGTCGACACAACTGCCTGGAGGGAAAGATATACTGGCAGGTAACACATGTCCCATCACCCTTTCTTAGAATTACGGATGATAGCACTGTGGGATGTTTATGCCTTCGTCTGAACTCCTAGTCTTTAAGAGGACAGGTGATACAGGACCCTAGGCTGGGGCCCTTCGAGCTCTACGCTCCCCAGACTGCTAACTCGAGAATTAGATAACGAGTTTGGCTATGAGGTAGCTCTGTCTGGGGACTCGGAGGACGAGGGAGAGGAGTGGCGTGGGGCTGGGTTAACAAAAATTTTTGGGCTTTGGCTGGGCTGGGTCTGATGCGGATCGGAACTTTGGGGGTACCTCACGCACCGTGTGTAGCCCGTAAGCCTGTAAACCTTGGAGCCGGAGCCGCTGCCACCTCTGATACAGCCCCATGTTCCTTCACAGCGGTCCCTACATCCTCAAACAGATTATCGCCGCTTCTCCTCCACAAGGTTCCTCACTGGCTTCTGAGCCAACAAAGTCTGTGTCTATTGGTTAGTACAGCTGCCACTCTAGTCTGGCACCACCTCCAGGAACTCCGAAGAGGTACACCCCACACAGCACTAGCAGCGGAGTGAGTGGTTCCGGCTGACCGGAACACCGAAAATGTAACACACCCTCGCAATCCACAAACCCGTGGCGTTTCAGGTGAAACGCCAAAATAGCAATTAGGTGTCCTGTGGCTTTGAGGACAGGGACAGGTGAACTTCTGGGGGAGAGAGTGGGAGAAAAACAGATAGGACATGGTAGTTAGTAATTTCCCTTTAGCTATACATTTCCTTCCCTCCCTCCCTCCCTTCCTTCTTTTCTTCCTTCTTTTCTTCCTTCCGCCCTTCCTTCTCTTTCCTTTTCTTTCCATGCCCAGCTAATTTTTTTTTTCTTTTTTTAGTAGAGACATAGTTTCACTATGTTGGCCAGGCTGGTCTGAAACTCCTGACCTCAAGTGATCCGCCCACCTCGGCCTCGCAAAGTGCTGGGATTACAGGCATGAGCCACCGCGCCCGGCCTATACATTTTCTTTTACATGGTCCTTACAGAAAATAGCAAAATTTTTAAGAGAATGGACTTGGATGACCCGGCGCAGGGGCTCACACCTGTAAGCCCAGCACTTTGGGAGGCCGAGGCGGGTGGATTGCATCAAGTCAGGAGTTAGAGACTAGCCTGGCCAACACGGTGAAACCGCATCTCTATAAAATATATATATATGTGTGTGTAGCATAGACTTGGGAACCAGGCAGATCTAGTGTAAATTCTGGATCTGTCATTAACTATGTACTTTTGGGGAAATTATTTAACTTCTCATATTTATTTATTGTTTAATAGAGATGGGGGTGGACGGAATCTCACTATGTTGGCCAGGGTAGTCTCGAACTCCTGGCCTCAAGCAATACTCCCCTCTCACCGCCCCCCCCCCCACCCGCCAGCCTCCCTAAGTTCTGGGATTACAGGTGTGAGCCACCTCTCCTGACCTATTTAATTTCTCTAAGCCTCGGTTTTCTCAACTATAAAATGAAAATTGTGTTACTCCCAATTTTGAGTAAATTATCTAGTGTAGCCCGTGGTTTTTGGTAATGGGCAAAAGCAACAAGAAGCTATCATGATAAATAAATGAGTGTAACAGTTTTATTTTTAATTTTTGAGACAGGTTCTCACCGTTGCCCAGGCTGGAGTGTAGGGGTACAATCATGGCTCATGCAGTCTCGACCTCCTGGGCTCAACTGACCACCTCAGCCTCTGGAGTAGCTGGGACTATGGTAAACATAACCGCTTTAAAGCTGGAGCAAATAATTCTGTAGAGGTCACTTTGAGTCCCTTTATACTCATGGTGCTTAATGGGGACTTTAGAGACCTTTTAATCTCTTTTTTTTTTTTTTGAGACAGAGTTTCACTCTGTTGCCTGGGCTGGAGTACAGTGGCGCAACCTCGGCTCACTGCAACCTCAGACTCCTGGGTTCAAGCAATTCACCTGCCTCAGCCTCCTGAGTAGCTGGTATTACAGGTGCCCACCACTACGCCCAGCTAATTTTTTGTATTTTTAGTAGAGACAGGGTTTCACCACGTTGGCCAGGCTGGTCTCAAACTCCTGACCTCATGATTTGCCCTCCTCAGCCTCCCAAAGTGCTGGGATTACAGGCATGAGCCACCGCGACCAGCAAGACCTTTTAATCTTACAGATGAGGAATTGAAGGTCAGAGAAGGTAAATGATTTAAGGTCAAACAGCAAGTGCTGATGCTGATTTCTGAATCCAAGCCTGGTTCTCTTTTACCACACCATGCTTTCCCTAATTCGTTTACTCCCAGTATACTCCATCACCTCAGAAAGAGGTGCCTGATTAGAATTTTAGCTCTCTGATCCTTACATAAGCCCTTTGCCTCTGATTCCTATCCCAACTCTCAACTTCCTTTATCCTTTCTCTTCCCTCTCCCTGATACATCTAGGACACAGGACTAGGTAAATTTCATCAAATTTACTCAGTAAATATGGGAACATGGTCAGATTTGTAGTAAAGTATGAATGGAAACTGACCTGGGGGTAGCCATCAGGCTGTCAGTAATTCTCATTAGTCCCCTCACCTGGAGGTGCAGATGGTTAGAGTTGGTTATGAAGTTTCAGTGGTGATAGAAGCAAGGGTTGTAGAGGAAGAGGTGTCAGAAAAAGCAGTTTAATCAAGGTTTCCACAGAGGCCAGGTTTCCTGGGGAGGTAGATTGATCTGAGTCACAAGCACCACTCTGAATCTTGGGTCCATCTTCTGGTTGTTAGACACCCTGAAATACAAACAGAAAGAAACAAGAGTGTGGGAGAGGAAGATAACTTGTGTGTGTGTGGTTGGGAGAAGGCAGTTGAGAATTTTAAAATGGCATTCAGAAAGGGTGACAATAATTCAGAATTATTCTTATGCCTCTGCACGAAAATGGGAAAGGTGTTATATTACAGGCAACAAAATGGTAGGTGCTCGATAATTATTGAATCAAGTATGTACCAATCACGGTATTGATTTGATGCTCCAAGGGAAACAGACACTGACATTAAATGTCCCTTTAATCATTCTACCTTGTCCTCATTGTTAGGATAGTAAAGGGATGGTCATAACTAGGCTGTCCTGAGACGGTAACTCCCTATGCTTATCCCTCATTTACTGACTCCTTACTGTGTGCAATGCGGTGAGCTGGGTGCTGAGGGGATGCAATCAATCAACTACCACATCATCAATCAACTACCACATCATCACCTATGTAACTTGTGTTGCAGAGGAGGACGGAAGGAATGTTGAGTTATTCCACCTCACCCCCTGTAAGAAGCAAGCAAGCAAGTCAGCAAGTACAAGAGCAAGTTAAAACCAATTCATGAGTTACTGGTTCTTCTACAACTTCAGACTTGTGGCTAGCAAATGCCTCAGTCTTGGGGAATTTTAATTCACTAGTCAGCCTAGGAAACATCTATTTTGTTTTTTGATGGACTCTCGCTCCGTTGCCCAGGCTGAGCGCAGTGGTGCAATCTCGGCTCATCACAACCTCTGCCTCCTGGGTTCAAGCGATTCTACTGCCTCAGCCTCCCCAGTAGCTGGGATTAGAAGCGCACACAACCACACCTGGTTATTATTATTTTTTTTTTTTTTTGAGACGGAGTTTCACTCTTGCTGCCTAGGCTGGAGTGCAATGGCATGATCTCGGCTCACTGCAACCTCCGACTCCTGGGTTCAAGCAATGCTCCTGCCTCAGCCTCCCGAGTAGCTGGGATTACAGGTGGCTGCCACAACGCCCGGCTAATTTTTTGTATTTTTAGTAGAGATGGGGTTTCACCATGTTGGCCAGGCTGGTCTTGAACTCCTAACCTCATGATCTGACTGCCTTGGCCTCCCAGAGTGTTAGGATTGCAGGCATGACCCACTGCACCCAGCCTGAAACATGTGTTCTTTTTTTTTGAGACAGACGCTTTCTCTATTGCCAGGCTGTAGTGCAGTGGCGTGATCCCAGCTCACTGCAACTTCCGTTTGTCAGTTTCAAGCAGTTCTCCTGCCTCAGCCTCCCAAGTAGCTGGGACTACAGGCACGGACCACCACGCCTGGCCAATTTTTTTGTATTTTTAGTAGAGATGGGGTTTCACCATGTTGGCCAGGATGGTCTCGATCTCTTGACCTTGTGATCTGCCCGCCTCGGCCTCCCAAAGTGCTAGGATTACAGGTGTGAACCACCGTGCCTGGCCGAAACATCCATTCTTAAAACTTCTGTTGTTGCCCCTCCACCTCAGAATACTACTTAACACCCAGTGCTCTGCCTTCACTATCTCACTTAATTCCTAAAACAACTACATCAAATAGTAGCTTTTCTTTTTTTTTTATGTTCATTTATTTATTTTTATTTATTTTTTTATTAGAGATGGGGTGTCACCATGTTGGCCAGCCTGGTCTCGAGCTCCTGACCTCAGGTGATCCACCCATCTCGGCCTCCCAAAGTGCTGGGATTACAGGCGTGAGCCACTGCTCCCGGCCAATAGTAGCTTTTCTTAATACTCCCTTTAAAACAGGAAAATGATTCTCAAAGAAGTAAAGCCCCCAGTCTATCTGAATGCAAAGCACTTGTTGTTTATGCTATGCTATGCTGCATCTCAAGGACCAGATTAGTCATAATGTGTCAGGTTATAAGATTCTGATACTTGTGGCCAAATAGGCCTTTAATATAGGGTAAAAGAGGTAGGTCCAATAGAAAGCCAAGAAAAGAGGTGTCTTTCAACTTTTCTCTACCAGATTAAGAAAAAAAGCCTGGACAACATAGTGAGACCCCCGTCTCTACAAAAAATAAAACATTAGCTGGGCATGGTGGTGTGTGCCTTGGGAGGCTAAGGTGGGAAGATTGCTTGAGCCCAGGAGATCCAGTGCAGTGAGCCGTGATTGTGCCACCGCTCTGCAGCCTGGGCAATAGAGTGATACCCCATCTCAGAAATGAAAAAAAAAGAGAAGGCCAGATGCAGTGGCTCATGCCTGTAATCTTAGCATTTGGGAAGCCAAGGTGGGTGGATTTGAGGTCAGATGCTCGAGACCAGCCTGACCAACACAGGGAAACCCTGTCTCTACTAAAAATACAAAAATTGGCCAGGCACGGTGGCTCATGCATGTAATCCCAGCACTTTGGGAGGCCAAGGCGGGCGAATCAGGAGATCAGGAGATCAAGAACATCCTGGCTAACAAGGTGAAACCCCATCTCTACTAAAAATACAAAAAATTAGCTGGGCATGGTGTCAGGCACCTGTAGTCCCAGCTACTCGGGAGACTAAGGGAGGAGAATTGCTTGAACCTGGGAGGCAGAGGTTGCAGTGAGCCAAGACTATGCCACTGCACTCCAGCCTGGGTGACAGAGCAAGACTCTGTCTCAAAAAAAAAAAAAAAAAAAGAAAAGAAAAATTGGCTGGGAGCAGTGTCTCATGCCTGTAATCCCAGCACTTTGGGAGGCTGAGGTGGGTGGATCATAAGGTCAGGAGTTCAAGACCAGCCTGGCCAACATGGTGAAACTGTCTCTACTAAAAACTACAAAAATTAGCCAGGCATGGTGGCAGGCACCTGTAATCCCAGATACACGGGAGGCTGAGGCAGGAGAATTGCTTGAACCCGGGCAGCAGCGGTTGCAGTGAGCCGAGGTCGAGCACTGCACTCAAGCCTGGGTGACAGAGTGATTCTGTCTCAAAAAAAAAAAAAAAATTAGCCTGGTGTGGTGGCGTTTGCCTGTAGTCCCAGCTATGTGGGTGCCTGAGTTGGGAGAATTGCTTGAATCCAGGAGGCAGAGGTTACAATGAGCCGAGATTGTGCCACTGCATTCCAGACTGGGTAACAGAGCAAGTATCTATTTCAAAGGAAAAAAAAAAAAAAAGAGGGCTGGGCGGTGGCTCACACCTGTAATCTCAGCACTTTGGGAGGCCAAGGTGGGCGGATCACAAGGTTAGGAGTTTGAGACCAGCCTGGCCAATATAGTGAAACCCTGTCTCTACTAAAAATACAAAAATTAGCCAGGTGTGGTGGCATGCACCTGTAGTCCCAGCTACTGAGGAGGCTGGGGCAGAAGAATTGTTTGAACCTGGGAGGCAGAGGTTGCAGTGAGCCGAGATTTTGCCATTGCACTCCAGCCTGGGCAAAAAAGACTGAAACTCCACCTCAAAAAAAAAAATCAATAAAAAATAAAATCAATAAAATAAAATGCCACAATGTGGCTGGGAACGATGTCTCACATCTGTAATCCCAGCATTTTGGGAGGCCAAGGCAGCAGGGCTACTTGAGCCCAGGAGTTTGAGATCAGTCTAGGCAACGTGCGTGACACTGTCTCTATTAAAAAAAAAAAAAAAAAAGAGGAGAGGGGAAGGAAAAGCTACAATGGGAGAGAATGTTCAGCCAAATTTGCTGAACGAGTAAAGAAGTGAAAGCCTTGTGTCAAGGGCATGGGATAAATTGACTTTGAAAACAAAGCCTTGGGCTCACCTAAAATCTCTACTAAGATTTCCCTTCCCAGAAAATCTCTTGGGTCTGTAGAACAAAAACAAACAGACAAACACTCCCACCCCACCTCTTACACAACCAATTCGTCAGGTCAGAGCAAAAAGAGGAGATCTGTCAAACACAGGAGCTAGTCTAGGTAGGGATGTGTCCATTTAGGTTCCATGCTAGTAAGAAACAAAGGGAAGGACAAAGCACTCTAAAAGAAGGCCCTAGATGACATCTGTAGAAGGAAATACAGGTTGAGTATCCTCACTTGAAATGTTTGGGACCAGAAGTGTCTGATTTTGAATCTTTCCAGATTTTGGAATATTTGCACTATACTTACTGTTTGAGCATCCCTAATCCAAAAATCTGAAATCCTCCAACGAGAATTTCCTTTGAGTGTCATGTCAGTGCTCAGATTTTGGACTCTGGATTTGGGATGCTCAGCCTGCATACAATGGTGGCCCACTTCTAAATGATCAATATTTCAATTCATTTACTAATCACATTGCCCTTGGCAATGATGACTGTATAAGTGTTGTCTCCTGTAGATGCAAAGGACTGTGAGCCAGGGAGGAGGGAGAAACAGAGGAAAGGGATGCTGTCCAACTCCTTTCTACCCACTCTAACTGAAATACCCCAAGAAAAATGTAGCAAGTTTCAAGTCCTTTTCTCCCCTCTACCACAAATTATGTGACAAAAGATTTGAGTAATTCTCAAAAATAAGGGGACACAATGGGGATGAGGAAAGAACATTGCTGGAACATCTAATTTACCATTACCCTGGACCATGTCCAGAGTAGACCAGTTTAGTCAACTCTCAAGTCAAACACAAAAACCTGCAACCTGCATTTGTGCTTTCTTTTTTTTTTTGAGACAGTCTTGCTCTGTCATCCAGGCTGGAATGCAATGGCGCCACCTCAGCTCACTGCAACCTCCGCTTCCTGGTTCAAGCAATTCTCCTGCCTCAGCCTCTCGAAGCTGGGATTACAGGCGCATGCCACCATGCCTGGGTGTTTTGTGTGTGTGTCTGTGTGTGTGTATATATATAAATAAATATATATATATATATACATATTTTTTTTTTCTGAGACGGAGTCTACTCTGTCACCCAGGCTGGAGTGCAGTGGCACAATCTCAGCTCACTGTAACCTCTGTCTCCCGGGTTTAAGCAATTCTTTTGCCTCGGCCTCCGGAGTAGCTGGGATTACAGGCGCGCACCACCACACCCAACTAATTTTTGTATTTTTAGCAGAGATGGGGTTTCACCATGTTGGCCAGGCTGGTCTTGACTCCTGACCTCGTGATCCACCCACCTCGGCCTCCCAAAGTGCTGGGATTACAGGTGTGAGCCATCGCACCCGGCCCTAATTTTTGTATTTTTAGTAGAGACAGGGTTTCATCATGTTGACCAGGTTGGTCTCAAACTCCTGACCTCAAGTGATCTGCCCCCCTCAGCCTCCTGAAGTGCTGAGATTACAAGTGTAAGCCACTGCACACAGCCTGTATTTTTTTCTCAGTTGGCACTGAAGAACTCACTGGCAGCTCCACCCATACCTGTATTCTCAATTTTTTATTCTTCCGCAGGTGTGAACAAAGGAAAAAAAAAGGAAATATAAAGTACAGTTGGCTGTCTGGGGGTTCTGCATCTGTGGATTTAACCAACCACAGAACAAAAGTATTCAGGAAAAGGTAATAAAAAAAAGTAATTAAAAAGTAATGCAAATTTCAAAACCAATACTGCACACAATTATGTACATAGCACTTACATTGTATTAGGTATTATTAGTAATCTAGAGATGATTTAAAATTTACTGGAGGATGTGTGTAGGTTATACGCAAATGCTATGCCAATGTATGTAAGGGACTTGATCATCTGTGGATTTTGGTATCCATGGGGGTTCTGGAACCAGTCCCTCATTGATACCGAGGAGGGATGACTGTTAACTGCAATTATCAGTTTTTACAGATGTTGGCCTTGTCCTCTTCCCCTCAAACTTGGAACTAAGGCTTCATCCCTTCCCCAGCAATTAGTCAAAAGTAACTGATACTTAGTTTTACACTTCACTTGCTTCTTTGCTTTAGAGCATGTTTCTTTCCTTCTACATGGGGGAGAACAGGATGTTTACTTAAGGGCCAATCTCTCCCTTACTGATGACCCTCTGGTAGCCTTGCCTATGCAGGTTCAATGAGTTATTACTCAGCAATTGTGAACAGCAGCTGACAGGACTTGTCTATACAGTTACTCATAAACAAGTATGAGAAACGCCTCAATACCCTAAAACCCATTCTGATGGTGTTTGCATTGCTATGTCTACATACATGAGGGAATAACTCATCCTTGCTATACGATTGGCTTACATTAAAAAAAAAAAAATCAGGCAGAGGAAATTATGCATATTCAACAATGTGCCCAGAAAACCTAACAAGGAAGCCTCAAATCTGTTGCTTCTTTAGGAGTAGAGATAGAAATCACGTGGGCAACTCGAAGCCCCAAGAGACAAGGAAAAAAGGGTGAGCCAGATTCCAGTACAGTGGTACACACTACCTGCTGGGTGTGTTCCCAGGCCACTGCTATTTAAACGTCTGGTGACACATGTACGTACCTTCATGTAAGCAAGGGTGCTATTTAGAGCCTTCTATCCTGCCAGTGACCCAGGCCTAACCCAGATGCAGTGACTATCCCTCTTCACCCCTTAAAGCCAGCATTCCAACCCAGCCTCACTGGGTTATGAACAAGGGATGGAGTAAGAGAGGATTAAATGTGGCTTCTGTACAACAGATTGCCAATAGGCAGTTAAAAAGGACAGATGTGGGCAAAGAACTGGCCAGAAGGATCCCTACCACCACCCCAAATCCCCAATTCCATGCTTGGTTTAAAACTGTGAGCGTCTTGGCTCACAGTTGTACAACCTTTTGAAGATATGCACAAAAAATTATCAGTACAGTATATCCCACTTCACCAACCACTCACTGAACATCTAGAACTCACCCCACCCATAATCCCTTTCCAAAATTCAGTTACACAAAGGATCAAAGAGAAAACCCACAAGGCCATAAAGATCTTAAGAGGCTAAGATTGGCTTCAGTGACATTAAGTGCAGAAGTCAAAGGGCATATCTGGAAAAGATCAACATGAGGGGAAAAAACCACACAACAGAGGAAGCCATACTTTATTAAACTGAAAAACAAAATATTGGGGACAAAGAGATTAAAAAAAAAAAAAAGGAATGGCTGGAAGAGAGTAGAGTGCAAGTGGTCACGAAGTGAGTGGTCTGTGGTAACTGTGTGTGTGCCTGAGAAATGTGTGGGCACACACACCACTACCCCCACCCCCCTACCCTTGGACCAAAAGCCAATACAACTGTATCTTCTGAGATATATCCAGGCTTTTCAAACTTCTGCATTCTGTAGTTGGTTTCACCTTCAGCACTGGTCAGTCATGTTGGGTCTTTGCTGGAGAAAATTTAGGTTTTCCCAATGACAAGGCTGCTGCTCCACAAAGCAGCAGTTCCAGCTCCTGAGATGTTCCCTCCTATTTGCACTCACCAGGAAGCCAGGGGCCCTTGGTCCAAGCCCCAGTCTCAAAGAAAAATGTCAAACCTTTCGAACTAGTTATTTTATTAAATGATATTAATACACATTTCAAAAGGATTTCATTGTTGTGGCTTCTAAAGCATGTACTTGTTTTGTTTTCCACACTGAACAAGTGAGAATATCAATCCAACATATCTATTGTAAATCTTAACAGGCGCCTCACCCCCCCTTCCCCCCTCCGCCCATTTAAAAAAAACGGTGGGGGAACTGGGAAAAGCAATAATTTACAGCGGCTTCAAAACAGTAACAGCTGAAGCTCAATTCTGCAGGAACTGATAACTTCAGGATTAGATGAATATCCTGCAATTAGGAAGTTTATTGTATTCACATTATCTAGATAGGTTTGCTGTACCATATATATCACAAACATTGTATTTCTGGTATTGGAAAGTATAAAAGTCCTATTCTCTGCTCATTTTCCCCTCCCTGGAATCAAACCAAATTCTATTTACTCTCAACTTTTGGGAGGGTAGAGGGGAGCAGGGAGAGGGCTCTCATCTAAGCTGACTGAAGAGTAAACTCTTCCAAAATACTTAAGGACCCTATTTCTGATACTGTATCACTGAACTTTGAAGTGATACTAGTGTATTCACGACCCCTACCAATTCTCTGTCTGTGATTTTACAGTGAGTACCAAGGACCTTAGTAACAACTTCTCACATTCTGTTTCAACATGAATCATGTCCTTGCCAAGACACATTAACTTATGCTTTCTTTAAAAAATATCTTGTTTATTTGTTTAAACTCAGGTTGAAATACAAAAGTCAGAGCATGGTCATGGAGTTTTAAATCACAGACACAGAAAGAATAAAACCCCTTTGTTTCCATGTTATGAATACCAGAACTGTCTTGTTTCACTATATCACATATATACATTGTCATCTCCATTTACTGCTGTAAATGTAAATTTTAAGATTTCCTTAAAATTAATAGCTGACAGTCTCATACAAATCCTCACTTCCATCCTAAAACAAACATATTGAGGATTTTGTGGCTTAAAAACCAAAAAAGTATCCCACGAAAACCCAACTCCTTAAAAGCCCATCTTTGAAACTGTACAACGAAGTCTTCCTTTCATGTGTTAACCATCATACTTTTGAGGACAATTATCCCGCCCCAACATTCAGGAAGCCACTTTCCTGACATCCCCACATTTTCTGATAAAATTAAATGGTCAGAGAGCCTTTTCAAGTAAACACTACTTTTAGCTTAAACAAGAGCAGCAGAGAGAATTCACATTCTTTTATTCTAGAATGAAAAACATCCCATTTAATCTCTGCAAAAAAAAAATCTATTTCAATTTTGAAAGTCAAATATAATTTTCCCCACCCCACCCCATTTTCTCTTATACTTTTCCCTAAACAAATGTCTTAGGACTCAATATAACTATACTTTCTTTTCTTTGCTACACTACATACCCCACCCCACACACAAGGTCATGGTATCATGCATTTTTGTGGTGAGAGCTACAGGGCAGAGAGAGGGTCGAGGAAAGAAAGAACAGTTGGCTTAAAACCAGACAGGCATTAGGAAGATGAACGACCTGCAGCATCCTAACCCCAGAACACAAGGCGAGCCCAAATAAATAACAGAATAAATTACACAAAAACTCCCAAACCATGATGCGCACTTGGTTTATGCTGCTCTTTCTCTGAAAAGCAAGTTCACTTTGAGACAGAGAATCATCTTCTGTCACTACATTGCCCACCCTCCCCCATCTTTAATATTCCACTGGACGAAAAAGCAACCCCATACTTCCTATAGTTAGTTCTATACTAACTTGGAAGAAAATACGAAATTTGCTAGAATTCTCTGAAAAACTAAACGTACACTGTTTTACTCATCTAGCTGGATGAGTGTATATGCCTTGGGGTAAGACGCTCAATTAAAAAAAGTGTAGTAAAGCAACATTTACTTCTCAGTGTCCCTAGATATAAACACTCAAAGTACAGTGATTGTCTATTTCCCAAGTACTAGATGTAGAAATACAAACAAGTCTTTCAGTCCAGGGAGAAGGAAAGCACTTATCTCGCATGTGAAATAACTAAGGGCAGAAATGGTCTTTATTTCCTACTGGGAGCAGGAAGTAGGGATAAGACTTGAGCCTTGAAATGGGATAGACACATGTCTGAAGAGGTATAATATAAAGGAAAATGCTATTCAATCTCCTTCTTTAAAATATCAAGACTATGAGTGAATAACACAACTGAGGCAAGGGGAAAAGGAAGATAAAGACAAGTATTTCTTTCTCTAATAGTTAACCTTGGTTGAAAACCACCAATAAATATCACTTACATCAGGGAGGCACCGTGGTAAAATGTATGTCTACTTCTTATATGTAAAAATGCAGAGATAATATTTCTGTTGCACCTTTGTATCAATAAGTCAACTGGAGTGACTGTCTTTCTGGCCACAGTAGAAGAAAAACTGAGGGAGATAAAGTCAAAAAAGAAAAGCAAGAGGCATGAGCTTGGTGCAAGACATGTGAAACCTCCTTGAATACATTTCCTATTCTCTTGTTTACAAAAGCCAGGCAGGTCACATCACACCATTAATGCTTCCTTTCCTTATTATAAATACTGTAGTCACTCCTTATTTTAACCTTGAGGCTGATCAAAAAAAAAAAAAGATTTTAGGAGAAGGGTAAAGAACTCAACGTCAACATGCCTTTGGAAACAAAACAAATAAGCCTGACAGGTCCAAGATCTCCCACATTTCCTGCCTTGCAACACCTCTTGACTGTCAGTAGGGCACAGACACGGGGAAGGGGGCTGAGCTGGCTACAGCAGTACTTAGCTGCAGAGAGAGGGGACAGGAATCCTTCCAGTGGCTACTCGATAAGCCAAGCCCAAAATAACGTCCCAACATTGCACATGTGGTTATCTGTACTGATGGAAGTTTTATTTCAAATGTAATAATACTCTTCAATAGATGGGGTAAAATAAAGATTGTTTTCCTTCCCACTCCCCAACCCCCCAGCCAAATGAAGTGGCTTTGGTTGTGTTTCTTTACCTTTTTTTTTTCTTTTTTTTTCAATACAAACAACTTGGGGAAGGCAGGTAAGTGCAATGGGAGGGAGGACTGAATGGAATAGTAAAATGTAAGCATATATGACTTCTTACTTTGGAAGAGAGGCCCTTTGTTATAATAATAAAAAAAAAAATCGAGAAAGAGAAAACAAATAAAAACAAAAAACAATGAACCAAACTCCTACTTCCAATGTTCTCTAGACCGTTCAAAATGCCTTTCCCTTGGTTTCCATCAGTACCTGGGAGGAAAGAATGGGCGTTTTGGTGCAAAGAACGGAGGGCCCCTAGCAAAAGGTGGCCGGGGTCTCTTTAAACTGTGAAACGGGTCTCTGCTGAGAAAAGGTTCCCTAGGCCGAAAGTCTGGCCGGGGACTCCGTAAGATCATACCACTCCGGCTGATGGCGTCTCTGTGTGAGGGACCCAAGGGGGGGCCACTGCTGCTGTTGCTGCCTCCCCCACCTCCTCCTCCATGGGGTGGGCCCAGGTGTTCCAGAGAATGGGAGGATAGGGTCAGGCTCTCTCGTACACGGCTAAGACCAGGGCCGTTGAGGTCCCGTTGGGTGGGGACCCCGTGGTCTCTGGGTCCTGGGAGCACCCCAAAATGCTCAGCCAGGGTCCCTTGAAGGAGGGAACTATGGTCCTTGGGAAATACTGCCACAGCCCCTGCCACTCCGTGCTCTGCCAGTGGTGGGGTTGGGAAGGGTACAACTCCAGAGTGGTCAACAGGTGGTGGAGGAGGGGGTGGAGTAGAAAAGGGGACACCACTCCCACCACTGCTGCTATGTTCCCCAGGGGGGGGAGGAGGAGGTGGGGTAGGGAAAGGAATTCCACTGTGCTCTCCGGGAGGAGGGGGTGGGGCAGCATGGGCCAGGGCTGCCTCCTTTGTGAAGGGGTTCGAAAGATCCACAGAGGATAGATGAGTGGGTGCATCTCGAGAGAAGATACCACCATGATCCTTAGGAGGGACAGGTGGGGCAGATGATGGCCCCACTGGCTCTCTTTGGAAGGGTGTCCCGTGTTCCAAGGGGGACGGGGAAAGATGATGCTCAAATGTTGAGTTGAAACTGTTGGAACGGAAGCTGCCGACACTCTCCTGAAATTGGGGTGCCCGTTCTTTGTATGGTGCTGTTTTAAAGCCAGTGAGGCCTCCGCTGCCCCCACCCCCAAGGGATGCCAACTCAGAGGCACTTGAGGGGCCATTGTCAAAAGAGCTACCTGATGTGCTCAGATCAAACCAACCCACCCTTGAAGCCTCACGCCCGTGTCCTCTATTTCCCTTCCCAGGAACTCGGATGGACTCTACGGTCTGGATCGGCTCCCCTGACATCCTCCTATTGGATGCATTGTGATAACCCAAGGTTTCTATTGGGGCCCCCTTTTCTTCTGTGCTATCAGGCAAGTCTAGGCAGGAGGAGGAGACGCGGGTTTCTATGCGGTAGTGCTCTTCTTGCTGCTGCTGATCAGTGGTGGTCAAGCTGGGCTGGGGGAGGTTTGAGAGACTGACACCATCAGTTGGAGTGCCCTTGCTGGGGGCCTGGCCAAAATGCTTATCATCTGAGGGCTTACGTGAGGCGTTTTTAAGCATATTCTTAAATTCAATCGTCGACGTGGTGGAAATGGTGGAGGCCAGGACTTTCTCCACGCCTGATGTGGGTGGGTGACCCGTGGGAGCGGCAAGGGTGTTCTGCGGAGAGAAAAGGGAACGATGTGGGACTGGGTGAGGAGAGTCTGGGTACTGCTTCTGTGGCAAACTGAGATGCCCAGTGGTAGATTGAGACAAGCTATTGTGGTTGGAGTCAGGGGTGAAAAATGAATCATTCTTACTCGGTGATGGCGACCGGTCAGACCCAGGTTCATTCCCTCTTACGCTGAAGGCACCAAATAGCCCAGGGGAAGATGAGAGACGGTCACAGTTCTCACTAGAGTCCAGCAGGGCCCTTACAGATGGAGGGAAGGCAGACTTTACCCCAAATTCTTGGGCTCTGTGGCTATAACTGGACAGAATTGGCTGGTACTCGGTGGTATCAGACAGCTTGCTTGATTTCAGGATAGATTTGGCTGGTTTCTTCTCTAGGTTCATCATGGCAGAGGGTGGAGGCCCTGAATACTCAAAATCTCGGTAATCCTCATCTTCTTGGAAAGAAGTATCTGGGTAGAACTTTTCCTGTGAAGAGTCCATCAGGGAAGATGGTCTCTCCATTCCATCAGAAGGCTGCTTATAGGGAGATTCACTGCCCAGACCAAAGGGTCGATATGTAGATACAGAATTGGAGAGCTCTCGGGGATAGCTTTCATCTCTCCCAGGGGGTGGTGATCTTGTACTGCTGGGTGTTGAGGAACCAGGGCTAATGATCTTAGAAAGCAAGGACATGGTATCTACACTGCTGGATGTGGGCTTGTCCATCATCTCATCCTGGGTGGGTGTCCCACTTCTTTCATCCCGTACAGGGGTTCCATCAATGTTGTCGATTGAGGTGCTAGTAGGGCCACGCTGGAAGTCTGAGGAATGGCTCTCTGATGGGGCGCTGGACCCCAAACTGCTCAGGATTGGGATGTTTAAGTTTAAGCCACTGAAACCAGGATTACCTTTTAAGAAGTTGTGGATCTTCATTTCCAAGCTTGGGGAGGTGGACTCTGACTCCAGTTTTGGCTTGGAGACCTCTGAAGATTGGCACATGGTAACTTCAGTAGGTGGGGCAGCAGGGCTAGTATTGTGGGTAGCTGTAAACCCCAGAGAGTTGGACGGTAGTTTAAAAGTAGCGCTTGGGAGCCCTGGGCTTTGCCCAATTGAGGCCTTGCTGGCTGAAGTTGAAGAGACTTCAGAAGTTGATGAGTTAGGAGAATAGTTGAAGCTTTTGGGAATAAAAGGTTGGGTACTGGAGGACAGATTTCTTCCCTTTATGGTAGAGACGGTGGTGTTGGCAGGGGAAGCTGAAGTGCTCTGTGAGGCAGCTTCACTGGCTGGAACTGGGTTCCCAGTAACACTCTGAAGTAAAGATGACAGGCCTGTAGAAACAAAGATTAGAGGGATTAAAAAGAACAACTCCCTGTGATACAATGCAAACAATGTAGGCTGATCAGATATTCTCATTCACTTTGGTGGGAACCAGATAGACAAAGTGTAAGGCCAAAAAGAATCCAACCAAACAAGCAATGGCTAAATGTCATAGAAAATACTGGGCCTATTTATCAATAAAGAGCAAATCACTGAAATGTTTCCAGTACAGTCCAGAAATAAGCCCGACATGGCACAATAAAAGGCCACAGGAAGGGGGAGATTTTAATGTCAGAATCATTCATAGTTTAAGTAAGGCAAAGCAGGAAAAGAAAGGAGGCAACATCATTCTTAAAACAACACTTTAAGCCAGTATTTCTTAATGTTTGATCTGTGGAAATATTTCTCCAAATACAAACAGATCTTCTGTTCTACCTTTCCTATCCAACCTTCACACCACAATTACCTCTAATAAGTTAACATACATTGTTATTTTCAAGAGAGAGACAGGCAAATGTAAATTTCAGAGATTTATCTGAACAGGAAACACTTTTTTCAAGAAGCATCTCTTGGCAGACTACTGCTACTTTTTGGAAAACAATGCTTTCAACCAGCCGTTTTGGTTGTAAAATGTAGCTATAATAAACATACACCACAAAGACTTAAAAAGACAGACCACCAGGGACACTGGTCTTTTCACAAAAAAACACACAATCCCTATTTTATAGCGTGGAAAATCCAAAGATTATTTAATCCAGACTAACAATGATGAAATTCAACTGTGTTCAATGATGGTCAAAACTTTCTCAGAAGCACTGTGAAAGAATTCTCTGGGGCAAAGGGTGAAGTTCAACAAAGCAAACTGCCCCTGTATAAAATTTTTTAGAAAAATACTTGACAAAAAGGTCCTATAAATTCAATTGTATTTTGGAAAATTTACCCAATTTCTGGTCACAAATGAAAACTTTCAGCTGGGCATGGTGGCTCATGCCTATAATCCTAGCATTTTGGGCAGCAGAGGCAGGAGGATGGCTTGAGGCCAGGAGTTTGAGACCCGCCTAGGCAACATAGTGAGAATCTGTCTCTAAAAAATTTTAAAAATCTGCCAGGTGCAGTGGCTCACCCTTGTAATCCCAGCACTCTGGGAGGCTGACACAGGCAAATCACCTGAGGTGGTGAAACTCCATCTCTACTAAAAATACAAAAATTAGCTGGGGTTAGTGGCGTGTACCTGTAATCCCAGCCACCTGGGAGGCTGAGACAGGAGAATCGCCTGAACCTGGGAGGTGGAGGTTGCAGTGAACCGAGGTCGTGTCACTGCACTTCAGACTGAGCAACAGAGTTCGTTCCTCTCAAAAAAAAAAAAAAAAAAGTTAAAAAAACAGCTGGGCATGATGGCATATGCCTGTAGTCCTAGCTACTCAGGAGGATGAGGCTGGAGGATCACTTGTGCCCAGCTCAAGGTTAGAGTAAGCTAACTATGATTCTGTCACTGTACTCCAGCCTGAGTGACAAAGTGAGTCTCTTTATTTAAAAATAAATTAATTTACAACATTTTAATAACATTTCACCCAAACTTATAGCTTTTAATCACTGAATACACTAAAATTGTTCCTTAGTAATTATATGATGAAAGAAAATACTTCATGTGATACCTCAATTAATTTGCTTCAAAATTTCAATTTTAACCCACATTCTAACATATTTAAGGTCTAAAGAATTTCAAGTCCCCTCCATCCTTGTAACATTTTAAAGCCATTTACTTCCAAATAATGTTGCATGGTCTTTTTTTTTTTTTCTTTTTTTTTATTTCTGAGGAAGACTTCACCCAAAGCATGGTCTTTACTGTTATCCAATGTTCAGTAATATCCAAACAACTGAAACAATGTTTACTTTAGTGATGAACATCCTGAGGAAAAAAAAAATCCATGTCTCATTCCCAAAATGTTCCCTAGCTACATAATTAATCCCTCCTAATAGTTTAATTTTTTTTTCTTTTTTTAAGTGACAGGCTCTTGATCTGTCACCCAGGCTGGAGTGCAGTGGTGCGATCACAGCTCACTATAACCTCAATCTCTTGGGCTCAAAAGATTCTCCTGCCTTCTCCTCCCCAGTAGATGGGACCACAGGTGTGTGTCACTATGCCCAGCTAATTTTTTTATTTTTAGTAGAGACAAGATCTTATCATGTTGCCCAGGCTGGTCTCAAAATCTTGGGCTTAAGTGATCCTCCTTCTTCAGCCTCCAAAAGTATTGAGATTACGGGCATGAGCCACCATGCCCAGCCTGATTTATTTCTTAGTAATCATTGTTCTCACAAAACCCAGAAGCCCTCAAACACTAGAATGTGACATATGATAATGTAATGTAATTTTTAGAAGATATTTCTATATATTTTTCAGATATTTTGGGATAGCTCTTCAAAAGAACATCTTGTTAAGATAGATATACTACTGACATTTCTGGTAATAGGTAAAATTGTATCTCACCACTAAATATTATTGTTCTCCAGTTTTTCTTTTTAAAAAATTCTTTAAAAAAATAGAGATGGGGGTCTTGCTGTATTGACCAGGCTGGTCTCAAACCTCTGGCCTAAGTGATCCTCCCATCTCAGTTTCCTAAAGTGTTAGGATTACAGGCATGAGCCACTGAGCACAGCCAAAAGTTTGTTCTTCATAACAAGCCATACTGTATGCTCCTTTGCCCACTGAAGTCTCTCTCTTTTGAGACGGAGTTTTGTTCTTGTCGCCCAGGCTGGAGTGCAATGGTGCCATCTCGGCTCACTGCAACCTCTGCCTCTCAGGTTCAAGTGATTCTCCTGCCTCAGTCTCCTGAGTAGCTGGGGTTACAGGTGCGAGCCACCATGCCTGGCTAATTTTTTTGTATTATTATTATTATTTTTTTGGAAAGACAGGGTCACCCTGTTGGCCAGGCTGGTCTCGAACTCCTGACCTCGGGTGATACACCTGTCCCAGACTAAAGTCTCTCTTTAGTGTTGTAATTCTGTCAATACCTAGGGCTGTGGATGATACAATCAGAACAAAGTTCTAAGATTTCATTAACAGTCTTTGAGAAAATACATCTATTTAAGTTGCTAGATCTGGTCCTTTTAAAAGTCAAAGAGAATTCCACATTCCATAAGGAAACTAGTTCTGGTCAAATTTTGGCTCATCAGAAATTCCACATGGGCCAGGTGTGACGCTTCACGCCTGTAATCCCAGCACTTTGGGAGGCTGAGAAGAGCGGATCACCTAATGTCAGGAGTTCGAGACCAGCCTGGCCAACATGGTGAAACCCCGACTTGAATCTACTGAACCCAGCAGGTGGAGGTTGCAGTGAGCTGAAATCATGCCACTGCACTCCAGCCTGGGTGACAAGAGTGAGACCTTGTCTTAAAAACAAAACAAAAAACAAAAAGAAAAGAGGCTGGGTGAGGTGGCTCACACCTATAATCCCAGCACTTTGGGAGGCCAAGGTGGGCGGATCACACCTGAGGTCAAGAGTTCAAGACCAGCCTGGCCATGGCCAACGTGGTGAAACATCGTCTCTACTATAAATACGAAAATTAGCTGGGTGTGGTGGCAGGCGCCTGTAATCCCAGCTACTCAAGAGGCTGAGGCAGAAGAATCACTTGAACCCAGGAGGCAGAGGTTATAGTGAGCCGAGATCACGCCACTGCACTCCAGCCTGGGGAACAAAGCAAGGCTGTGTCTCAAAAAAAAAAAAAAAAAAAAAAACTAAATAAAAATAAAAAAGGAGAAATCATAAACATGTCAATTTCCCCAATTGTCCCTGATATTAGTAGTACAACATATGCTACAGTCATCAATTCTTTATTGCTGATGCCAATAGATAGGAACTGTGGATTATTAATACTATTTAGTTCTGTGTAACAAAATTCTTCTGTTCTCAAGACAAAGCTCACTATAGTATGCCTGAATGATAAACTTACAGAATATTTTAAGAAACTGTTTTATACCACTCTATTCATAGAGAGCAGGGTTTCTCAACCTCAGCATTACTGACACTTTGGGCTAAATAATTCCTTATTGTGCGGGGCTGTCTTACACATTGTAGGATATTTAGAAGCATCCTCCTGGCTTCTACTCACTAGAGGCAGTAGCACCCCTACCCTTACCTCAGCCAAGACAACTAAAAAGGTCTCCAGATATTGCCAAGTATCCCTCCTGGAGGCCTTTGGTTGAGACTACTGATATAGAGTAAATCACTACATGGAAGATACTGTCCTGGTATTTGTAAATCATTGTATAATTATATTACGGTGCTTAAAAAGGGTTTCGTTGGCATCCGGAGCATAAGAGGGTAAAGAGTAGAAAAGATTTATGAGAAAAGGTTAGAAGCAGGCAGCATCATGCACAAACCATAGTTAGCAAAGCTGAACAGAAAGGGTCAAATGAGAGAGATTATATGTAGAGAAATAAAAATACATCTAAGACTCTAATAAAATAATAAATAATGAAGCCTTTATAAAACATTAGGACACAAAAAGGATATATTTGTATCTCATAAGATTTCTTGTTTGTTTTTGAGGCAGGGTCTCACTCTGTCACCTAGGCTGGAGTACAGTGGTGTGACCACAGCTTACTGCAGCCTTGAACTCCTGGGCTCAAGTGATGCTCCTGCCTTAGCCCCCTGAGTAGCTGGAACTACAGGCATGCACCACCATGCCCATTTAATTTTTTTTTTTTTGAGACAGAATCTTGTTCTGTCACCCACTCTGGAGTGCAGTGGTGCGATCTGGGCTCACTGAAACTCTGTCTCAACAAAAGAGAACTCTGTCTCAAAAAAAAAAAAAAAGTATAATGACAGCCAGGTGTGGTGGCTCATGCCTATAATCCCAGCACTTTGGGAGGCCGAGGTGGGTGGATCACCTGAGGTCAGGAGTTCGAGATCAGCCTGGCCAACATGGAGAAACCCCATCTCTACTAAAAATACAAAAATCAGCTGGGCATGGTGATGTGGGTTTGTAATCCCAGCTGCAAGGGAGGCTGAGGCAGGAGAATCACTTGACCTGAGAGGCAGAGGTTGCAGTGAGCCAAGATCGCTCCACTGTACCCCAGCTGGGCAAGAGAGTAAGACTCCATCTCAAAAATAAAATCTATTTTTAAAAAGTAAATAAATTAATAGAATAATGAATTAACTGTATTATACATTTTATGGCTCTCAATTCCTCAGAAATGGAATCCAGGATTCCATTCATTTTTGCCAGAGACAAAACATTCACAATTCCAGTCCCTCTGGCACATGTCAGTTACCTTGCAGTGTAGGGGCTGACTGCGTCTGGGTTTTGGAAAGTGCAGACAGAATGCTCTCTGGGGTGATCTCCACCTTGGAGAGGATATTTGCCAGAGGGTTGTGAGATGTTGTGGCAGGTGCAGGTGTTTTCAGGCCACTGGTGAGGTTGCTGGGGCTGGTGGGAGTTCCTGGAGAAGGTCTTGATGCAGGACTGACCCCTGGTGGCAGAAAGATGAACTCAAGAAAAGGAATTCAAAATTACTTTTTTTCTTTTCTCTTCTTTTCTTTTTTTTTTTTTTTTTTTTTTTTGAGAGGGTGTTTATCTCTGTCGGCCAGGATGGAGTACAGTGGCATGATCTTGGCTCATCACTACCTCTGCCTCCCGGGTTCAAGTAATTCTCCTGCCTCAGCCTCCCGAGTAGCTTAGATTACAGGCACGTGCCACCACACCCGGCTAATTTTTTGTATTTTTAGTAGAGACAGGGTTTCACTGTGTTACCCAGGATGGTCTCAATCTCCTGACCTTGTGATCTGCCTGCCTCGGCCTCCCAGAGTGCTGGGATTATAGGTGTGAGCCACAGCGCCCAGCTCAAAATGACTTTTCAATTCCCGATACTTTCCACTCATTCTAATGAGTTTAATATGTTTAACAAGAATTATTGTGATTGATCCACAAATGGTCCATCATAACATGACATGTACAAAAAAAAATCTGAAAAGATTATCTCCTTTTACTTAGAACACCCTCAAAACAAACAAGTATTGGGCCAGCCCGGTGACTCACGCCTGTAATCCCAGGACTTTGGGAGGCCGAGGTGGGTGGATCACCTGTGGTCAGGAGTTGGAGACTAGCCTGGCCAACATGGTGAAACCCCATCTCTACTAAAAATAAAAAATTAGCTGGGCGTGATAGCAGGTGCCTGTAATCCCAGCTACTTGGGAGGCTGAGGCAGGAGAATCACTTGAACCCGGGAGGCAGATAAGTGAGCCAAGATCACGCCGCTGCACTCCAGCCCGGGAAACATAGTGAGACTCCATCTCAAACAAACAAATGAACAACAACAAAAAATAACAAGTATTAAGTGATTTTCATCATTTTGAGAGTCTCAATATTTCTTATTTATTTTTAAAAAATAGAGACAGGGTCTTACTATATTGCCCAGGGTGGCCTTGAACTCTTGACATCAAGTGATTCTCCCACCTTGGCTTTCGTGCTTGGGATTACAGATGTGCGCTACCACACCTAGACAATATTTCTTTTTTCTCCACCAAATGGCACTTAGAGCTCAGAGCCCTGTAGGTGCTCAATAAATACTGCTGGCTGACTGATGAGAGCCACTGACAGTTGTATAACTCAGTACTGCATAATTCGATGTGACTGGTAAGTTATTTGCTTTTGAAATCCTTTAAAATGAGATTATATAAGAAACTTCCAAGGCGGGGTGTGGTGCCTCACACCTGTAATCCCAGCACTTTGGGAGGCTGAGGTGGGTATATCACAAGGTCAGGAGTTCGAGACCAGCCTGATCAACAAGATGAAACCCTGTCTCTATTAAAAACAAAAAAATTAGCTGGGTATGGTGGCGCACACCTATAATCCCAGCTACTCGGGAGGCTGAGGCAGGAGAATCGCTTGGACTTGGGAGGCAGAGTTTGTAGTGAGCCAAGATTGCACCACTGTACTCCAGCCTGGGTGACACAGTGAGACTCTGTCTCAAAAAAAAAAAAACCAAAAAAAAAAAAAACCTTCCTTTACATTTTGAAACACTAGGTTGATCTTTAAAACAGGAAAGAAAATATATAGAGAAAAACATTTGATATTGTCAAGAAAGATAAAAAATATGAACAGGGGCCGGGTGTGGTGGCTCATGCCTGTAATCCAAGCACTTTGGAGGCCAAGGTGGGCAGATCACCTGAGGTTGGGAGTTCAAGACCAGCCTGACCAACATGGTGAAACTCCGTCTTTAAAAAAATATATATCAACAGGTATTTCACAAAGAAACATAAGTGATAAGCATCCAGGAGCAGTGGCTCACGCCTGTAATCCCACCACTCTGGGAGGCCGAGGCAGGCAGATCATCTGAGGTCAGGAGTTCGAGACCAGTCTGACCAACGCAGAGAAACCCCATCTCTACTAAAAATACAAAATTAGCTGGGCATGGTGGTACATGCCTATAATCCCAGCTACTCGGGAGGCTGAGGCAGGAGAATCACTTGAACCCAGGAGGCAGACGTTGTGGCAAGCCAAGAATATGCCATTGCACTCCAGCCTGGGCAACAAGAGTGAAACTCCATCTCAAAAAGAAAAAAAAGAAAAAAAAAGAGATGTAAGTGATAAGCAAAGAAAAAAAAAAATTTTTAACATGTTTCATAAAAGAAATGCAAATTAAACAACTTTTTAAGGTTGGGTTTGTAGATTACACAAGGCAAGTAACTGGAGAGGGTAAGGAACAACAGAAACTTTCATATGTTAGTCATATAAAATAGTACTTTTTTGAAATCAATTTAGTTATAACATATTGAAAGACTTTATATGTTTATTTTTATTTATTTTTTGAGGCACGGTCTCACTGTGTTGCTCAGGCTGGAGTGCAGTGGCTACTCACAGGCAAGATCACCGTGAACTACACAGCCTGGAATTCCTGGCTTCAAGCGATCCCCTTGCCTTTGCCTCCCGAGTAGCTAGGACTACATGGTATCCCACTGCACCTGGCAAAATTTATTTTAAAAATTTGAGGCAGGGTGTATGGCTCATGATCATAATGCCAACACTTCAGGAGGCAAAGGTGGGAGGAACATTTGGGCCCAGGAGTTCAAGATCAGCCTGGGCAACACAGGGAGACCCTGTCTCTACCAAAAAACACACAAAACTTAGCAAGGTATGGTGGCACACACCTGTGGTCTCAGCTACTTAAAGGCTCAGGTGGGAGGATCACTTGAACCCATTAGTTTGAGGTTACAGAGAGCCATGACTGCACCACTGCACTCTAGCCTAGATGACAGTGAGACTTTGTCTCAAAATAAACAAACAAACAAATAAAATTCCATTTAAAAAGTTTTATGTACTTATCAACCCTTTCAGAAAGGCTTGTTCATAACATTTTTTATCATCATTTACGGTATTTTGTTGTTGTTGAGGCAGAGTCTTGCTCTGTTGCCCAGGCTGGAGTGCAGTGACTCTATCTCAGCTCACTGCAACTTTCACCTTCTGGGTTCAAATGATTCTTCTGAGTAGCTGGGATTATAGGTATGTGCCACCACAGCTGGCTAATTTTTGTTTTTGTTTTTTTGAGATGGAGTCTCGCTCTGTCAACAAGGCTGAAGTGCAGTGGCACGATCTTGGCTCATTACAACCTTCTCCTCCCAGGTTCAAGCGACTATCCTGCCTCAGCCTCCCAAATAGCTGAGACTACAGGCACATGCTACCACTCCCAGCTAATTTTTGTATTTTTAGCAAAGACAGGGTTTCACCATGTTGGCCAGGCTGGTCTTGAACTCCTGACCTCAGGAGATCCACCTGCCTTGGCCTCCCAAAGTGCTGGGATTACAGTCATGAGCTACTGCACTCGGCCTAATTCTTGTTATTTTTTTTTTTTAGTAGAGATGGAGTTTCATCATATTGTCCAAGCCGGTCTCAAACTCCTGGCCTCAAGTGATCCACCCTCTTCCACCTCCCAAAGTGCTGGGATTGCAGGTGTGAGCCACCCCGTCTGGCCCTACAGTATTCTTTGTAACAGTAAAAAACTGGAAACATACTGAGTACCTAATAATAAAGGATAAGTTACCAAATGCTATACAGCTATTAAAAATGATGTAGAAAAATATTTAATGAGTCATAAAAACGTTCAAGATATGTAATTCACTTTTAAATAGCTGGTTTTGAAGCACTATATGCAATACACTTCAATTGCTTTTTTTTTTTTTTTTAGATGGGGTTTCACCATGTTGGCGAGGCTGGTCTCGAACTCCTGACCTCAAGTGATCCGCCCACCTTGGCCTCCCAAAGTGCTGGGATTACAGGTGTGAGCCACCATGCTCGGCACTTCAATTGCTTTTTAAAAAATTATTATAAATATTTAATCCTCCAAAACATTCATATACACATATACTTTTAAGGGTAAACACAAGTGGTTTCCTTTGGGATAACAGAATTACAGCTACTATTTAAAAATTTTTTTTCATTTAAAATTTTTATTTAGAGATGGGGTTCTCACTATATTGCCCAGGCTGGTCTCGAACTCCCAGGCAATCTACCATCTTGACATCCTGTGCAGTAGTGCACACCTGTGATCCCAGCACTTTGGGACGACGTGGAGGGTGGATCACCTGAGGTCAGGAGTTTCAGACCAGCCTGGCCAACATGGTGAAACCCATCTCTACTAAAAATACATGCTGGGATTACAGGCATAAGCGATAATGCCCAGCCTAGATATTAATTTCATTCTCTTTGCTTATTTTCTAGTTTTTCTATAATGACGCTTTCTTAGATTTTTTTTTTTTAAACAGAGCTTTGCTCTTATTGCCCAGGTTGGAGTACAATGGTGCCGTCTCAGCTCACTGCAACCTCCGCCTCCCAGGTTCAAGTGATTTCTCCTGTCTCAGCCTCCTGAGTAGCTGGAATTACAGGAGCCTACCACCATGCCCGGCTGATTTTTATATTTTTAGTAGAGAAGGGATTTCATCATGTTGGCCAGGCTGGTCTCAAACTCCTGACCTCAGGTAATCTGCCCACCTCGACCTCCCAAAGTGCTGGGATTATAGGCGTGGGCCACTGCGCCCGGCCTGGATTTTGTTTTATTTTTTAATTTAAAAACTAATTTAGCTGGGTGTGGTAGCGCACGCCTGTGATCCCAGCACTTCAGGACGACGCAGTGGGTGGATCACCTGAGGTCAGGTGTTTCAGACCAGCTGGCCAACATGGTGAAACCCGTCTATACTAAAAATACAAAATTAACCAGGCACGGTGACTCACGACTGTAAATCCAGCACTTTGGGAGGCCAAGGTGGGCGGGTCCCAAGGTTAGGAGTTCGAGACCAGCCTGATCAACATGGTGAAACCCCGTCTCTACTAAAAATACAAAAATTAGCTTGGTGTGGTGACACACCCCTGTAATCCTAGCTACTCAGGAAGCTGAAGCAGGAAAATCGCTTGAACCCGGGAGGTGGACGTTGCAGTGAGCTAAGATTGCGCCACTGCACTCCAGCCTGGGCAACAGAGTGAGACTCCATCTCAAGAAAACAATAAAAAAAAAAGAAAAGAAAAGAAAAGAAAAAATTAGCGGGGCATGGTGGCACATGCCTGTAGTCCCAGCTATTTGGGAGGCTCAGGCAGGAGAATAGCTTGAACCCAGGAGATGGAGGTTGGAGTGAGCTGAGTTTGCGCCCTTGCAATCCAGCCTGGACAACAAGAGTGAAACTGCATCTTAAAAACAAAACACAAAATAAAAAAATCCACAAAACAGAAATTTTTTTTTTTTTTTTTTTTTTGAGACAGAATCTTGCTCTTTCACCAAGCTGGAGTGCAGTGCCTTGATCTCGGCTCACTGCAACCTCTGCTGCCTGGGTTCAAGCGATTGCCTTCCCTCAGCCTCCTGAGTAGCTGGGACTACAGGCGACTGCCACCATGCTTGGCTGATTTTTTGTATTTTAGTAGAGACAGGGTTTTACCATGTTGGATAGGCTGGTCTCAATCTCCTGACCTCGTGATCCACCCGGTCCGAAAGTGCTGGTATTACAGGTGAGAGCCACCGTGCCCAGCCACAAAACTAATTTTAAATAAGTCAACAAAAGGCTGGGCGCGGTGGCTCACGTCTGTAATCCCAGCACTTTGGGAGGCCAAGGCGAGTGGATCACCTGAGGTCAGGAGTTTTAGACCATCCTGGCCGACATGGTGAAACCCTGTCTCTACTAAAAATAGAAAAAATTACTCAGGTGTGGTGGCAGGAGCCTGTAATCCCAGCTACGTGGGAGGCTGAAGCTGCACTGAACTGAGATGGCGCCATTGCACTCCAGCCTGGGAGACTGAGCAAGACTCTGTCAAACATAACAAAACAAAAAAAACCCCACAACAAAACAGATTAATGATTCAATTTAAAAAGATGGAAATTAACTTTACTGGGCTTACTCACCAGTATTTTTCATGACTGATGTCAAACTGCTAAGGATGGAACTGATCTTTGCCAGATCCACATTAGCCAGGTTTGGCAAAGCCAATGCTGGGGAAGGGGAAAGAGAAGTATTCACAGGTTTTGGAAGAGGTGGAGTTGCTGTCATGGTCACAGGCACTGGGGTACATGAAGAGGCCTTGGAGATATTTTCTGTTGGCTTTGTAGGTACAGAAGTGGATACAGCTGACTTCTCTGCAGGTTTTTCCTTCCTGTCCTCCACTGTTTCAACAAAGAAAAGAGATATTACACCCTATTACTTTCCGGACTTTGCTTTCTATATGAAATAACATGTCCTAGTATTTCTGGATTTGGGAGGTAGAGCACTACTTTAGAGAAAACAACAACTCACTTCATGCTTTTTTGGAAAAGTCATACTCTTCATAATTTATGATAATTCCCACCTTTAACATCTGCTTAAAAGCAATTTGCAGCTGGACACAATGGCTCATGTGAGGTCAGGATTCTGAGACCATCCGGGTCAACATGGTGAAACCCTGTCTCCACAAAATATACAAAAAATTAGCTGGGTGTGGTGGTGGGCACCTGTAATCCCAGATACTAGGGAGGCTGAGACACGAGAATTGCTTGAACCTAGGAGGCAGAGGTTGCAGTGAGCCGAGACTGCGCCACTGCACTCCAGCCTGGGCAACAAAGCGAGACTCTCGTCTCAAAAAAAAAATAAAAAGCAATTTCCAGGATTTATCTTGTATTTTACTTTTCAGTGATTCCTTTGCATTTTCTTAGTATTTGTATATTAAATTTGTAGAATTCAAGAAGCATGTTATTATTTGGTACACATTTGTGTTCTGCCTTTTGGCAATAATATTTGTCATAAATTGTCCTGTTTTTCTCTTTTCGTTGTTTTTTTTTTCTGAGACGGAGTTTTGCTCTTGTTGCCCAGGC
The DNA here is from genome assembly GCA_963573385.1 of Cacajao melanocephalus. Lineage (NCBI taxonomy): Eukaryota > Metazoa > Chordata > Mammalia > Primates > Pitheciidae > Cacajao > Cacajao melanocephalus. Next base: position 109,900 of record CAUYLG010042430.1, read on the forward strand.
TAGAGTGCAATGGTGACATCTTGGCTTACTGCAACCTCCACCTCCCAGGTTCAAAGTGATTCTCCTGCCTCAGTCTGCTGAATAGCTAGGATTACAGGCATGCGCCACCACGCCTGGCTAATTTTGTAATTTTAGTAGAGATGGGGTTTCTCCATGTTTGCCAGGCTGGTTTTGAAGTCCTGACCTCAGGTGATCTGCCTGCCTCAGCCTCCCAAAGTGCTGGGATTATAGGCATGAACCACTGTGCCCAGCCTGTCCTGTTTTTCTTTCCAGTAACCTGAGAACCTTCTTAGAGACAGAACCTCTATAGCGTTCATTGCATTTTCCTCTGGCTTCCTGAAATTGCCCTACTGTGGGGTGCAATAGGCACTAACTAATTTGAAACTGCAATGTTTTAACTCTTGATCACGTTGAATAATTCTTTTTAATGTTTTAAAGGCTATATCAATAATGGATTAAATTCAAAAGGAGTCAAACTAGTAAGATTGTTTATAAAGGCTGGGATTATTTCTGAAAGTGTGATTAACAAACTGACTCTGAAATTCTTGATGGTCAAAGGTGACAGAGAATAAGGAATTCCAGTATAAGTGACCCCTCATCCCAGAGCAGTGCTATTCAACAGGAATACAATTTAAGCCACATATGTAAGTTTAAATTTTCTAGCAGCCAAATTAAAAAAAAAAAAAGAAAGAAACAGGGCCAGGCATGGTGGCTCAAGCCTGTAACCCCAGCACTTTGAGAAGCTGAGGCGGGTGGATCACTTGAGGTCAGGAGTTCAAGACCAGCCTGGCCAAAATGGTGAAACTCCGTCTCTACCAAAAATACAAAAAATAGCCAGATATAGTGATACGCGCCTGTAATCCTAGCTACTTGGGAGGCTAAGGCAAGAGAATAGTTTGAACCCGAGAGGTGGAGGTTGAAGTGAGCTGAGATTGCACCACTGCGCTCCAGCCTGGGTAACTACAGAGACTCTCTCTCGCTATCAAAAACAAAAAAACAAACAAAAACATAAATAAAAGAAACAGATATATGTAATTTTAAAAACATATTTTATTCATCCCAACACATCCCATATATTTTCATTTCAGGGTTATAAATATAAAAATTATTAATGAGATATTTTAACTCTTTGAGAGAGTACTAGTTTCTGCTACCGTACTCGGCCTAGTTTCTGGACTCCAATGTGTGTGGTGGTGTTTTTTTTTTTTCTGAGACAGGGTCTCCCTCTGTCACCTAGGCTGGAGTACAGTACTGTAACCTCCACCTCCCAGGCTCAAGTGATTATCCTGCCTCTGCCTTTCCAGTAGCTGGGACTATAGATGCATGCCACCACGCTTGGCTAATTTTTATATTTTTTGTAGAGATGGGGTTTCGCTATGATGCCCAGGCTGGTCTCAAACTCCTGGACTCAAGGAATCTGCCTGCCTCAGCCTCCCAAAGTGCTGAGATTACAGGCAGGAGCCACTGCGCCCAGCCTAAATGTGTATTTTATACTTACAGCCCATCTCAAGGTGGACAGGCCTCATTTCAAATGCTTAGTCACAGGTAGCTAGCAGCTACCTTCCCTCCAGTACCCCCTAAGACGGAGTATTGCTCTGTCACCCAGGCTGGAGTACAGTGGCATGATCTCAGCTCACTGCAACCTTTGCCAGGTTCAAGCCATTCTCATGCCTCAGCCTCCTGGTGTAGCTGTAATTACAGGTGCCTGCCACCACACCCAGATAATTTTTGTATTGTTAGTGGATACAGGGTTACACTATGTTGGCTAGGGTGGACTTGAACTCCTGACCTCAAGTGATCGGCCCATCTCGACTTCCCAAAATGAGCCACCACCCTTAGCCTAGTAGCTACCATTTTAACAGTGCAGATACTAAGCAATGATTCTTAACACATTTGGCATATCATATCCTCAACAACTGTTCTAGAGATTATAATGCTAAGTTGGTGCTCTATCTTTTAAGAAATGAACTTTTTTTTTTTTTTTGAGATGGAGTCTTGCTCTATCACTCAAGCTGAAGTGCAGTGGTGTGATCTCAACTCACTGCAAACTCCACCTTCTGGGTACAAGTGATTCTCCTGCCTTAGCCTCCCAAGTAGCTGGGACTCAAGGTGCTTGCCGCCACGCCCGGCTAATTTTTTGTATTTTTAGTAGAGATGGGGTTTCACTGTGTTAGCCAGGATGGTCTTGATCTCCTGACCTTGTGATCCGCCTGCCTCAGCCTCCCAAAGTGCTGGGATTACAGGCCTGAGTCACCACTCCCAGCCGGAGCTATCTTTTAATACCTCCCTGTGATGTATTCATTGCTGGGAAGGCAGAACAGATAAGGAGTAAGTTGTCTATTAATCATACAAGGACATACCAATGATTTTTGACCCATCATCTTCCACATCTGAGAGTTCCATGTCTTCCACATCACGATTATCTGTCACAGGTTCAGGTGTGGCAGATTTCTCACTCTCCATGGTTGGTGACTGTGATTCCTCACCTCCCATTCCCTGAAAAGGAGACTCAGAACCAGTCGGGGAGGGAGCATCCATGCTTGGGGAAGGAACTGGTGATTCTTCAGGATCTGGAAGGGTTGACTTCAATTGATCCAACTTCTTCTTTAAATTGTTTACTCGGTTAGCAAAGGTTTTATATGCCTAAAAGAGAAAAAAGGAGTTTACTCCTTGGAAAAAGACCAAAAAGTTAACATATTTTTCTTTTTGAGGCAGAGTCTCACTTAGTCACCGAAGCTAGAGTGTAGTGGTGTGATCTCGGTTCACTGCAACCTCTGCCTCCTAGGATGAAGTGATCCTCCTAACTCTGCCACCCAAGTAGCTGGGTCCACAGGAACATGCCATCATGCCTGGCTAATTTTTGTATTAGTAGAGATGGGGTTTCACCATGTTGGCCAGGCTGGTCTCAAACTCCTGCCCTCAAGTAATCCACCCACCTCAGCCTCCCAAAGTGCTGGGATTACAGGCTTGAGCCACTGCACCCAGCCGCCTCTTTTTAAAAATAAAGTTTTATTTTCTTAAATGAGAGATGAGGTCCTGCTATGTTATCCAGGCTAGTCTTGAACTCCTGGGCTCAAGAGATCCTCCCACCTCAGCCTCCCAAAGTGCTTGGGATTATAGGCATGAGTCACCACACCTAGCCTTTTTTTTTTTTTTAAGACAGAATTTCGCTCTTGTTCCCCAGGCTGGAGTACATGCAATGGCACAATAGTGGCTCACTGCAACCTCCACCTCCTGGGTTCAAGCGATCCTCCTGCCTCAGCCTTCCAAGTAGCTGGGATTACAAGCGCCCACCACCATGCCTGGCTAATTTTTGTATTTTTAGTAGAGACAGGGTTTTCACCATGTTGGCCAGGCTGGTCTTGAATTCCTGACCTCAGGTAATCCACCTGCCTCGGCTTCCCAAAGTGCTGGGATTACAGGCTTGAGCCACCTCGCCCAGCTGACTTTTTTTTTTTTTTTTTGAAACAGTCTTGCTCTGTTGCCAGGTGCCAGGCTGGAGTGCAGTGGCACGATCTCGGCTCACTGCAACCTCCACCTCCCAGGTTCAAGCAATTCTCCTGCCTCAGCTTCCGGAGTAGCTGGGACTACAGGCGTGCGCCACCATGTCCAGCTAATTTTTGTATTTTTTAGTAGATACAGGGTTTCACCATGTTGGCCAGGATGGTCTCGCTCTCTCGACCTCGTGATCCGCCTGCCTCGGCCTCCCAAAGTGCTGCGATTACAGGCATGAGCCACCGCGCCCGGCAACTTTTTTTTTTTTTTTTAATTTTTTGAGATTGAGTCTCACTCTGTCGCCCAGGCTGGAGTGCAGTGGCACGATCCCAGCTCACTGCAGCCTCCGCTTCCTGGCTTCAAGTGATTCTCTTGCCTCAGCCTCCTGAGTAGCTGGGATTACAGGTGCATGCCATCAAGCCTGGCTAATTTTAGTATTTTTAGTAGGGGTTTCACCATATTGGTTAGGCTAGTCTCAAACTCCTGACCTTGTGATCCACCTGACTCAGCCTTCCAAAGTGCTGGGATTATAGGTGTGAGCCACCACACCCAGCTTTTTTAAAATAAAGCTTTCTTTTCTTTTCTTTTTTTAGAGATGGGGGTCTCGCTATGTTGCCCAGGCTGGAGTGCAGTGGCTATTCACAGGCAAGATCCCACTACTGATCAGCATGGGAATTTTGACCAGCTCTGCTTCTGACCTGGGATGCTTCACCCCTCTTTAGGCAACCTGGTGGTCCCCCACTCCTGGGAGGTCACCATATTGATGCTGAACTTAGTTTGGACACCTGATCGGCATAGCACACTATAGCCCAGAACTCCTGGGCTCAAGCGATCCTCCCACCTTAGCCTCCCGAGTAGCTGGGACTACAAGGACGCACCACCTCACCCAGCTCTTCTTTTTTCAGACGAAGTTTCACTCTTGTTGCCCAGGCTGAAGTGCAATGGTGCAATCTCCGCTTACTGCAACCTCTGCCTCTTGGCTTCAAGCGATTCTCCTGCCTCTTCCTCCCTAGTTGCTGGGATTACAGGCATGTGCCACCACACCTGGCTAGCTCTACATTTTTTAGTAGAGACAGGGTTTCTCCATGTTGGTCAGGCTGGTCTCGAACTCCTGACCTCAGGTAATCCACCCGCCTCAGCCTCCCAAAGTGCTGGATTATAGGCATGAGCCACCATGCCCTGCCAAGTTTTATTTTCTTAAATGAGAGATGAGGTCCTGCTATGCTTTCCAGGCTATTCTTGAACTCCTGGCTCAAGTTATTCTCCCACCTCAGCCTCCCAAAGTGCTAGGATTGCAAGCATACACCACCATCCCTGGCCACCCATTTTGACTCTGATCAGATTTTCTGATTATTATTAACCACGTACATTGCTGGCATAAAACAAGGTAACATACCATCTGAGCCTGTAATCCCAGTACTCTGGGAGGCCAAGGTAGGTGGATCACGAGGTAGGAGTTCAAGACCAGTCTGGCCAATACGGTGAACCCCTGTCTCTACTAAAAATACAAAAATTAGCCAGGCACGGTGGTGCACGCCTGTAGTCCCAGCTATCTGTAGTGCCAGCTACTTAGGGGGCTAAGGTGGGAGGATTACTTGAGCCCAAGAGGTCAGGGCTGCAGTGAGCAGTGATCACACCACTGCCTTCCAACATGAGTGACAAAGTGAGACCCTGTATCAAAACAAATATATACTTTGTTGAAAAAAAAGTTTTAGGTGTAGAAATCATTGCAAAGATAGTTCCCATATACTCTATGTGCAATTTTCCCTATTATTAACATTTTATATTAGTATTACACATTTGTCATATTAATGAACCAATATTGATAATTATTACTAACAAAAGTCTGTACTTTAGATTTCCACAGGTTTTTTTTTTTTACCCAATGTCCTTTCCTAACCTAGGATCCCATTCAAGATACCACAGAACATTTAGTAGTCATGTCTCCTTTCTCTTTAGACTCCTCGTTTGTGATACTTTGTTGGACTTTCATTGTTTTTGGTGATCTTGACAGTTTTGAAGAGTACTGGTCAAGTATTTTGTAGATTGTCAATTGAGATTTCACTGATATTTTTCACATGGCTAGACCAGGGTAATGAGTTTCTGGGCAGAAGACCACAGAGGTAAAGTGCCACTGTCATCACACCGTGTCAAGGGCACATACAATCAGTATGACTTACGATTGTTGATGTTAATGTTGACCACTTGGCTTAAATCCTATTGATGATGGTCTTAGTTGCTAATGTCTTAAAGTTATCTTTTGAATATTTCATTTTTTGAGAGTCGACCATCAGACTGTATTATCATTTTGTTTTATAAATTCAGGAACATTATTTTATTTTATTGAGACAGGGTGTTGCTCTTATCACCCAGGCTGGAGTGCAGTGGCACGATCATAGCTCACTGCAACCTCCGCCTCCCGGGTAGTGATCCTCCCACCTTAGCCCTCCAAGTAGCTGGGGCTACAGGCACATGCCACCACTCCTGGCTAATTTTTGTAGAGACAGGATTTCACCATGTTGGCTAGGTTGGTCTCAAACTCCTGACGTCAGGTGATCTGCCTGCCCCAGCCTCCCAAAGTGCTGGGATTACAGGTGTGAGCCACTGTGCCCAGACAAGAAGCATTATTTTTTAAAAAATATGAAACTTAGACTCTAGGCTTTGCTTTTGATATAACTGAGTAGCTTACAGTAGACCAATGCTCTCATCGAGAACAAGTAGAAAAGCCAGACACACACACACACACACACACCAGACACACTTGTTTGAATGTACTGGAGAGTGCTAAGGCCACCAAAAACTAAGTGGAAAATACTATCATAGGGAAAGCATGGAGAGCTAAGCTGATACTATTTTCTCTTAGGGTTCTGCTGATTCTGGGGAGCTAGGCAAAAGGCTGAGAATTAAGGCCAAAAGGACATGAGAGGGCCACTATTAAATAAAGAGAAAAAAGCAGAGCTTTTAACAATATTGCTGGTCTTAATAGGCAAAAATTAGAGACCTGAAAGGCCAAGATTCTGATGAAAGACGAAAGAGAGAGCTGGCTCAACAATTTTTCCTTCAAAATATTTGCTGGATTCTGAAGCTGCTTGAGAGGGAAGAAGACAAGCAGAAAACCTCTGAAAAGCAGTGGTCTCATGGTGGTGCGGAAACAAAGACTAGAAACTTGAAATCATGCCATGGAGAAGGGGCCTTAGTGATCATTCCAAGCATTCTGTGGGAAAAATCTACATTCCAGAAGCTGGAGTGAACCAGAGGTAGAACAAGGGTTGCTGAAACTGTAGTTCAGTCTCAAGTCAGTGACGTTTCAGATTTAATTAATATGATCAGCCACCACAGTATCTGCCTAGCAAAAGAAAGGGTGAACTGTTTCCGGGGGAAGAAAAATCATCCAGAGACTCCATCATCTTTTAATGTTCAGCATTCAATAACAAATCAGCAGGTATGCTAAGAGGTAGGTCCAAATGACTAAAAAGAAAATACAGACACTGTATTAGCTGCTACCTCTGGGCAACAAAACAAAACAAAACAAAAACACCAAACATACCCATAACAGGTGAAGCCAATATTGGAACTGTATGACAAAAACCAAACAGCTGTGATTAATATGTTCATGAAAACAGTGAACAATTCCTTTACTTTCCTTTGTGAACAATTCAGTCCAAAACCAGTTAGCTGGAGCTGAGAGGAAAAATTCAGTGGCTTAGAGAGAATGGACTCAAAAATGAGAGAGAAAAATGTCTGCATGGGAGGGAGGCATTGGAAGGGATGTTGGAGTCTAAGCAGGATAAAAAGAAAACCATAAAGGTGGTCAGAGAGAGATGGAAGTGTTGTGAGACTGGCCACAACTGATTAAGTAAACATACTGAAGAAAAGGGAGCAAGGTTTTACATTGTTAGAAAAGCAATTAGAAGTGTAAAAAATCAGGGCAGTGGCTCATGCCTGTAATCTCAGCACTTTGGGAGGCAGAGGCAGGTGGATCACCTGAAGTCAAGAGTTTAAGAACAGCCTAGCCAACATGGTGAAACCCCATCACTACTAAAAATACAAAATTAGCCAGGCATGTTGGTGCATGCCTGTAATCCCAGCTACTTGGGAGGCTGAAGCAGAAGAATCACTTGAACCCAGGAGGCAGAGGTTTTAGTGAGCTGAGATCGTGCCACTGCACTCCAGCCTGGGTGACACAGTGCGACTCCATCCCTAAATACATACATACACCTTATGGTTACGTAGGAGAATACGTCCAGTAGGAAATATGCACTAACAGATTTCGGATAATGGGATACAAGCAACTTATTTTCAAATAATTCAGGGAAAAAAAGGTCTTTATACTGTACTTAAGATCTTTCATAATGGTGAGATTTAAAAATATGAATAGACTAAATTTTACCAGAAGATTGAATTCTTTAAGAAAATCAAGTAGCAATTCTAGAACTGAAAAGTAAACCAACTAAATATTAATAGGATGGGTTTAACCACAGATAAGATTCAACAGAACAAAATATTAATGAATCAGAAGACTAGTTACCAGAAAATATCTAGAAGGAAGAGATAAAAGACGGAAAATTCAGAAAGGACTATAAAAAGTCATTTGGAACACAACAATAAGACCCAACATACATACTAATATGAGTTCCAAGAGGAGAGGAGGGCGATGAAACAGAAACAATAATTACGATCAACAGCTGAGAATTTTTGAAAATTTGTAAACAACATGAAGCCATCTGTTATGGTTGAATTATCTCTCTGTACCCTCTGACTTACATGTTGAAGTCCTAACCCCTAGTATCCCAGAATTATTTGAAGACAGGATTTCTACAGAGGTAATCAAGCTAAATGAGGTCGTCAGGATGGGCCCTAATCTAATATGACTGGTATCCTTATAAAAAGGTGAAATCTGGGAGATGGAAGGAGGTAGAAAGAAGGAAGGAGGGAGAGGAAAGGAGGGAGGAAGAAGGAAGGGGAAAGGAAGAGAGAGAGAGAGAGAGAGTACATGCAAGTAAAAATAGGAGATAAAATGGAATCTAAAATTATTTGATTAATTTTAAAAAAGCAGAAAAGGAGTAACAATGAAAAGAACACACAGGACAAATTGAAAGATGGTAGACTTAAACCCAAGCACATCAATAAGCAGACCAAACACTGCAAAGTCAAAGATTTTCAGACTAGATTAAAAAAAAAAAAAAAAAACTAACACAAGATCCAACTATATGCTCTTTGCAAAAGATATACTTAAATATAAAAACTCATGGAATGCAACTTAGAAGGAGATTTACTGTATTAAATGTATATATTTCCTGAAAGCTGAAAATCAACCTGCTTATCAATTAGGCAATTTAGGGTTGCTGGTGGGGGGAGAAAATCAACAATCTAAGACATTTTAATTCATTTTTTCTTTTCTTTCTTCTTTTAATGTAGAGAAGGGTCTTACTATGTTGCCCAGGCTAATCTCAAACTCCTAGCCTCAAGTGATCCTCCCACCTCAGCCTCCCAAAGTGTTGGGATTACAGGCATGAGGCACTGTGCCCAGCCTAAGATGTTTCTAGACCTAAGTACAGACAAAATGTCTCTCTCACAAACACTTTTTTTTTGGAAATTACTTGAGAATGCTCCAGTACAATGAGAGAAACAAGAAAAGAAGACATGGAATCTGGAAAATAGAGGACTCAACTCAGAGGACAAGAGTAAAGAGCTGTTTTAGCCTGAGATGTAGAGAACAACCTAAACTGGGAGCGGGGGATGGAAATTCAGATAGGGAGGTTCCAGGAGAAAAGGGAATTCACAATAGCTGGTATGATGGAGAATTTAAAAAAAGAGAAAGAAAAAAAGGCTATGCAAAGGCAAACAATAAACAAAACTCCAGGAAAAAAACCAAAAACCTCTAGTACAGTTTTTGTTACCACAGAATCTTACAATGAACAATGTTATAATGTAAGCTTTTTTCTTTTTCTTTTTTTGAGACAGGGTCTCACTGGTCACCCAGGCAGGCCACTGCAACCTCCACCTCCCAGGTTTAAGTGATTCTCCTGCCTCAGCCTCCTGAGTAGCTGGGACTACAGGCACATGCCACCACACCTGGCTAATTTTTTTTTTTTTTTTTAAGTAGAGACAGGGTTTCACCATGTTGGCCAGCCTGGTCTTGAACTCCTGACCTCAGGTGATCTGCCTGCCTTGGCCTCCCAAAGTGTTGGGATTACAGGCGTGAGCCACCGCGCCTGGTCTAATGTAAGCTTTTATAAAATTGCTTTTCAACCTTTAGAGCAGCAAAGAAGAATTAAGTATGATTACAGAATAGAATGTAAATATTTTAGACTTTGATAATACAGTAGTAAATATAGTTGTCTGGGAGTGGTGGCTCACACCTATAGTCTTGTCACTTTGGGAGGCCGAGGAGGGTGGATCATTTCATGCCAGGAGTTCAATACCAGCCTGTCCAACATGGGGAAACCCTGTCTCTATTAAAAAAACAAAAATTAGCCAGGAGTGGTGGCATGCACCTGTAATCCCAGCAACTTGGGAGGCTGAGGCAGGAGAATCACTTGAACCCAAGAGGTGGAAGTTGCAACGAGGCCGGATTGTGCCACTGTACTCCAGCTTGGGTGACAGAGCGAGACTCAGTCTCAAAAAAAAAGAAGTAAATACAGTTGATTGAAGTTGGAAAATTGAAGGGATAGATGAAAACTAATGGGAGCAAACAGGATTGCTACTAATCAAATTTTACAAAGTAGGTAGTCTAGAATTAATGGTCAAAAAATAGTCAATATAGTACTTTAATTTATCAACAGATTTAAAACAGTTACACAACAAAACTGGGAGAATGAGAAAGGCAGGTGAGTATAAATCTACATTTGTGATACCAAGGAGTTAATAGCTATTTCTAAAATAGGATAAATCAAGAAAGAACAATATGAGTAAATAATTTACAAATATGCAAGCAAATGCCAGAAAGAAATAGCAAAATTCGCTAAAAGGGATTGTTTCTAGGACATAGAACTGGCAGGTCCTATAGTATCATATGCTTTTATGATCATATACAGTGATTAAAACTTAAGGCTGAGTGCGGTGGCTCATGCCTTTAATCCCAGCACTTTGGGAGGCTGAGGCAGGCAGATCACCAGGTCAAGAGATCGAGACCATCCTGGCCAACATGGTGAAACTCCATCTCTATTTAAAAAAAAAAAAAAAAAAAAAGTTGGGCATGGTGGTGCGTGCCTGTAGTCCCAGCTACTCAGGAGGCTGAGGCTGGAGGATCGTGTGAGTCCAGGAGTTCTGGGCTGTAGTGTGCTATGCCGATCGGGTGTCTGCACTAAGTTCGTTATCAGTATGGTGACCTCCTGGGAGCGGGGGACCACCAGATTGCCTAAGGAGGGGTGAACCGGCCCAGGTCAGAAACGGAGCAGGTCAAAACTCCCGTGCTGATCAGTAGTGGGATCGCAGCTGTGAATAGCCACTATACTCCAGTCTGGGCAACATAGTAAGACCCAGTCTTAAAAAAAAAAAAAATTAGCCGGGCCTGGTGGTATGTGCCTGTAGTCTCAGCTACTCGGGTGGCTGAGGCAGAATTGCTTGAAACCGGAAAACAGAAGTTGCAGTGAACCGGAATCGCACCACTGCACTCCAGCCTGGCGAAAGAGTGAGACTCTGTCCCCCTCACCCTAAAAAAAGACAAAAACTTAAAGAAAAATTCATTATAAAACAGTTTCTTGGTCATTAGACAAATGCCCATTTACCACCTCTCTCCCTTTCTTGGGGGAATAAAAGGAAGTTTCTTGGCCAGGCGCAGTGGCTCACACCTGTAATCCCAGCACTTTGGGGGGGGCCAAGGTGGGCAGATCACCTGAGGTCAGGAGTTCGAGACCAGCCTGACCAACATGGAGAACCCCGTCTCACTAAAAATACAAAATCAGCTGGGCATGGTGGTGCATGCCTGTAATCCCAGGTACTCAGGAGGCTGAGGCAAGAGAATCACTTGAACCCAGGAGGTAGAGGTTGCGGCTGCAGTGAGCCAAGATTGCACCATTGCACTCCAGCCTGGGCAACAAGAGCAAAACTCAATATAAAAAAAAAAAAAAAAAAAAAAGAAATTTCTTAATTCAGTCAATTTACATAAAATTTGGTGACAGGATGTTTCCATCCAGTTTTCTGGTTAAGAGAAAAAGTTAAGGCCAGTGAGGTGGCTCACGCCTGTCATCCCAACACTTTGGGAGGCCGAGGTTGGTGGATCACCTGAGGTCAGGAATTCTAGATCAGCCTGGCCAACCTGGTGAAACCCCTGTCTCTACTAAAAATACAAAAATTAGCTGGGCATGGTGGCAGGCACCTGTAGTCCCAGCTACTCAGGAGGCTGAGGAGGGAAAACTGCTTGAATATAGGAGGTGGAATTTTTAGTAACCTGAGATCATGCCATTGCACTCCAGCCTGGATAACAGAGTGAGACTCCATCTCAACTAACCAGCCAACTAACTAACTAACTTAAAGGCTGGGCACGGTGGCTCATGCCTATAATCTCAGCACTTTGGGATGCTGAAGCAGATGGATCATGAGGTCAGGAGCTCGAGATCAGCCTGACCAACATGGTGTAACCACATCTCTACTAAAAATACAAAAATTAGCCAAGCGTGGTGGGAAGTGCCTATAATCCCAGCTACTCAGGAGGCTGAGGCAGGAGAATCGCTTGAACCCAGGAGGCGAAGGTTGCAGTGAGGTGAGATCGTGCCACTGCACTCTAGCCTAGCGACAGAGTGAGACTCTGTCTCAAAAATAAATAAAAAAAAATACAAATTTTTTTTTTTGAGACAGAGTCTTGCTCCATTGCCAGGCGCCAGGCTAGAGTACAGTGGCACGATCTCAGCTCACTGCAACTTCCGCCTCCTGGGTTCAAGCAATTCTCCTGCCTCAGCCTCCCAGGTAGCTGGGACTACAGGCACACGCCACCATGCCCAGCTAATTTTTTTTCCTATTTTTAGTAGAGACGGGGTTTCACCATGTTGGCCAAGATGGTCTTGATCTCTTGACCTCATGATCCGCCCACCTCAGCCTCCCAAAGTGCTGGGATTACAGGCTTGAGCCACCGCGCCCAGCCAAAAAATAAATTTTAAAAAAGTAAGCATACGTACTATTTCTGCCCAGTTTTATATCCTGAAACAGTAACCTAGTACAGACTATTTGAAATGTGAAGACATTAGGCTTTAGTAAAACATAATGGTTAGAGTATGTATGAGCTCTGGCAGCAAAAAGACCTAGGTATGGCCCGGTGAGGTGGCTCACACCTATAATCCCAATACTCTAGGAGGCTGAGGCGGGCGGGTCACCTGAGGTCGGGAGTTCGAGACCAGCCTGACCAACATGGAGAAACCCTGCTTCTACTAAAAACATAAAATTAGCCAGGCGTGGTGGCACATGCTTGTAATCCCTGCTACTCGGGAGGCTGAGGCAGGAGAATCGCTTGAACTTGGGAGGCAGAGGTTGCAATGAGCCAAGATCATGCCACTGCACTCCAGACTGGGCAACAGGAGCGAAACTCTTTTCTTAAAAAAAAAAAAAAAAAAAAAAAGACCCAGGTCTTATTCTACCACCACCACTTACTAGCTGTATTACCTTGTAAAAGGTTACTAACCCTCTTCCAAAGTAATTTCTTCTTTTTTTTTTTTTGAGACAAGGTCTCAGTCTGTTGGCCAGGTTGAGGTGCAGTGGTGTGATCACAGCTCACTGTAGCCTGAGACCACACTCAGCTAATTTTTGTACTTTTTTTGGAGACAGGTTTCACCATGTTGCCCAGGCTGTTCTGAAAGTCCTGGGCTCAAGCAGTCCTCCTGCCTCAGCCTCCCAAAGTGCTGGGATTATAGGTATGCGCCACAGCACCTAGCCCAAAAGTAATTTGTTCGCCTGTGATAGGGAGATAAAAATGCTTATCCTCACAGAGTTAGAGAAAATGCATGTTAACAGTCTCTGAAATACAGTAACAAGCATTCAGGATGAGACAGTTTTAATTATAACTTACATTGGCCACCACTTTTACTTCTTTGTATTGTGCTTCATAGAAAATTCCAGCATTTTCTAGTGCTTCTGTTAATGAGGGTCCATTTTTCACCTGCTTATCTAATCCATTCACAAATTCTTCCAGCTTGGAGCTTGCCTCTTCAAATTCTTTGGAAAACTTCTTCCCACCTGTTTTATCTAAAATGACATTTCAGGATAAAATAAAAAATTTAGTTTTCTGAAGAAAACCTCTCTTCGTGAACATATTCTTGCTGCATTACTGTGTAATACGCTTAGTTTCATAGTTTTATCTTAAAGAAGCTTCACCAAATAAAAACATTCCAAAACAGATTATTAAAATTCTTCACAAAATAGACTCATGTGAACCCACAGAGTAAAGACCCTTGTAATTAAGGTAAAGAAAAGAAAGTTCAGCTAAAAGAGTCTGTTGATTACTTATTTTCTTGACAAACTGGATGCCACACTACTACTTAGAAATAACAGAATGAAGCTCAATTCTATTCCCTTATACCATAACTTCTGCATTACAGGAAGTAGTAAGATGTTATCTCTTAAATGAGAAAAGCAAGCTTCAGAAAAGTAAAGATAAAATGACCTCTGTATGTATCACAATAAAAATTCTTCTTTCCTATCTGAAAAAGATTTGTGATAATTCAATACATATACTTCTTTCCCAGTGACTGGCAGAATATGGCCTTGGATATGAGTATAAATTTTGGCTTTGCCTCTTATCAGTTGTGTAACTTGGGCAAGCTACTAATCTCCTTCAAGACCTCAGATTTCTCATGTTATAAAATAGAGATTTTTCGTTATGTTTTCTGTTATGAGGACTGAATTAGATAATATATGTTAAATTAATTATTTATTTTAAAAAACTTTTTCTTTAGGGATGGTCTCCTCTGTCACCCAGGACGGTGTGCAGTGGCATGATCAGAGTTCACTATATCCTCGACCTCCTGGGGTCAAACAATCTGCTTGCCTCAGCCTCCTGAGCAGCTAGGACTACAGGTGTGTGCCACCAAGCTCATTAATTTTTTAGTTTTTTTGTAAAGCCAGGGTCTGACTATGTTGCCCAGGCTAGTCTCAAACTCCTGGTTTCAAGCAATTCTCCTGCTCTAAGTGCTGAGATTATAGGCACTGTGTCTGGTCTGTTAAATTTAAAGTATGGTACAGGAACAAAATTGGTGCCAAAGTTAATAGCTAGTAGTCATTTACTTATTATTTTAAAAATATTCATCAAATATCTATTATATGCCAAGCATTGCACTAGGTGCTGGGGTAGCGATGAACAAATCAATATAATTTCTGCCTTCATGAGGCTTACATTATAATAAATTATTAGTATGATTTATAATTTACAATGCAAGGAAGAGAGATCATTTGACTAGATTTTATGAGGCATTAGAGTGACTTAATTAAAGAGCATACCCATACCCATTAATCACAGATATGAAATACAACCGTATATATATAATCCAATACACCAAGAAAGTACTAGAAATGAGGACAGAATTTACTTATGAAATTTATATGCATGAAATAACTACCTGGGAAACCAGAGGTGCCACAACTACTTTCTACCCAAGGATATCTCCTTATGAGGTAAACCAGTATGACTACTGGAAAAATGACAGATACGGAAAGAAAATCTGACTTCTTCTATTTAAAAAGATGTAACCATTACCTTTCAAGCATTTGAGAGTTTCTGTGCTGCACACATCCACCCTCATAGTTGACAACTGCTTTTCCTTCAGTTCTATCTGATCTTCTGAGCGCTTGTATAGCAACAGCTCTTCAATTAGGGCCTGAGACTAAACACAGACCAGAGTCATATTTCATTTACAAGACCATTCAATTATCCTCATTCTGTCTCTCCTCATTTTGTAAAAAAAAAAAAAAAAAAAACCCCAAAAAACTAAAGCTTAACAAAACCCAGAGAGGAAAAAAACTTTTCACTTTTTCTCACAGTCACAGATATTAATGACCAATTTTCATGTCAAAACCATGTTTAGTTATAGACTTTAAAAGATCCTTTTCCTTGATTACACAAAGCTAATTTATGGATACAAAGTCAGACTAAAACAAAGGTCCACTTATATATAGCCTCTTTAAATTTTAATTACATAAACACAGGCTTCTGTTAAGCTAAGAAAATTCTAATTTAGAAAGAGTTTCACAGGAAAATAAACTCTCTTGCTGGCATAAATTGAATACAGAACTCAGCTGGTAATAGATCTACTAGAAGGTTATTTCTACCATTAGGGGAACAGATAAAACTCCAAGCAATCTAATTCCAATCTGGGTTCCTTTAGAACAGTTCATGCATGTTTAAAACATAACATGTAAAACTGAATAAAAATAAATCTTATTGGACTATATAGGAAACTATAATACAAAAGGAGTGAATAATACTTTGCTATATTAAACAGATTCTGTAACTTACTCGAAATTCAGCAACTATCTTAGACTTGAGAGCAGCTTTTGGATTTGTAGATGCTGTTGGAATTAAACAAAAGGTCATTAAGAATACAGACACAAAAAGTTGACTAACAGGAAAAATTTTTAGCTCTATAGTTAAGGATATACTCTGAACATACAGCAATCATGCATATTTAAGTCATGATGGACTACGAAATTTGGCGGTCAATGTAAAAATATGCTATTTAGACAGACCTAACCTACTTACCTCCAACAGACCCTCGAAGTCATAAAGTCCTAGAATTATTGATTTGGAGACACTGAGATACATCAAGTACTTTTTTTCCCCTAGTCTGAGTGTAAGAGGATCTTAATACCTCAAATTAACAGTGTTCAGGAATGCAACATTCAATTAATCCTGAGCACTGACTGAAGAAAATTAGTGACAAATATCAGCCCTATTCCTACATATTTATCATTCGAATTTCTTTTTCTGCTGACTCAATTCATAGTAAAAATATGCAAGGAAACTTCTAAGTATATTACCATGGTGGTTGAACTTTGGCTGAAATGATGACTCTTGTTGTTCCTAAGCATGCAATTTATGACCAAAAGGATGTCTGAGAACTCCCTTAATCATGATGGATATCATATGCTTGCTGGAGCAGAACCATCCCAAGTGTCTTGTTTCACCTCCCAATTCTCACTGTCTTTTACTTTGTTCCCTCCACACCTTTAAGTCTCTCTCAATATTCCTCAGTTTGCCCACAGCAGCCCATCACATGCAGTATTCCACTCCCTCGATCTCATGCTGGGTAAATATGGTAAATATAACAGGAGCTCCCATTAGAGAATGAGCTTCTGGCCAGGATCTGAGGCCCATGTCTAATCTGGTAGAGTATATCCCCCAAATCTGGAGATTTCATGGTTCCCACAGAAATGCTTCTGAATGCCTAGTCTCCTCTTCAGATCTGTTGTTTAATGCCAGCTGCCTCTAACATCATATATCCTTGAACCTGAACATTAGCCTGGACACTCTCAATTATTTTTTTCTTCTTTCAATCCCCCAACTACTCTTGAATCTTCACTGAATTAAACCCTTTTTCTGCATTTCCTTTGTTTAATAGTGTAGTTTTTGTATTTTTGTTTTTTTTAAGAAGTATCTCCATGATGGCTTGTTTAGCATAGGTCACTGGGAGCCTCCCAGGCCTGGAAAACACAGGCTTGCCCATGGTTTATGCCAGGTACGATGTCAAATGGTCTACATTTTCTTCTGCTCCAAAAAGAGGAGGTAATTTTATATTAGTTGAGATTTTGTTCCTTACTTTGTGATTTCTTCCACTGCTTATTCGGTTGTTTGTTCAGATTTTCTTTCAGCTGCTTCTGAGTTTTGAAAGTGGTACCTGGAAAACATTTCAGTTTTTGCAATCTGGCATTATGGGAAGCTGTTTTGTCTGTCCACTTCAGTGCCAAAGTTGCAGCATGAAAAAAGGCAATCCGAGACTGTGTGTTGTTTCTTTCTTTCCTTTTCTTTCATTTTTATGAAAAAAATAGAAATTCCTACCGTATCTAAGAAGCTGTCAAATAAACATGATTTTTATTATCAGCAAAATTACCAATTCTGAAAAGAATAGGGCAGGAGGCTTAAAAATACCAATTAACAAATTAAAATGAAGAATTTAACAGCTTCTTAGAAGATGCTATTTTTAAAGCAAATTTCTAGTCAAATGACGGTTATGGCAGCATATTGTCACCAACTTCTATTCAATAACTTAATTACATGCATATAATACATAAGAATTAAATTCCTTTTAATAAAACAAGTACACAACTTACTGTAAATCTAAATCAAGACAGTCTAAAGACTGCCGATATATGCTTACTACCAAACAGCTTAGTAAGAACTGAAATCCTGTGCAAAAATTCTCCAACAGTAAGGGCACAGGGCAGTATTTATTAACACAAACAATGAACCATTTGAAACACTCAATGCAAATGCAGGAAAATAACCAGATGGCTATCACCACTAAAATAACCAGATGGCTATCAGTCACTAAAAAACAAAATCCAACCCCCAACCCTAAAACCAATTCTACTTAAATTTTAATTCCAACAGACCTAGATCTTTCTTAAGTATTTAATTTTAAACAAATAGGGCTAGATTCAAAACTTAAATTTTTACTATTATACAATATGACCAGATCTATAAAATATATATAATTGAAAAGACTGACTCAAAATTTTCTTTTAGGCGAGAAAAAGACACTTACTCAAAGCTTCTCTCAATGCCACAATCATTTCTTCTGGGTATACATTTCTATCTTCCCAGATTTTAAAGATTCGTTCTACAGACTTGGAGACAGACGGATCTCTGAAAACAAAGAAAAAGTAATACAGACTATAAAAACCTTGACTTATATTCCAAACTAGAAGTCTGAAAATAAAGTTGCCAATAAGATTATTTTCCAAGTTTCTTCTGATGTTTATTTCAAAAACATTTCTTTCTACAATATCCAGGATTAAAGAAATCTTAAACTTTTAAGATTTTAAGAATTAAATTAAAATAATTACCAATTAAATTAATTACCAATTCAGTACTTTAATAAATGACATAAATGAAGCTACAGATGATATACTGAGAGCTTTGATAGATATGAACTTGAGGGCTGGGAATGTGTGGACACAACAGGCATTCTAAAAGATCGGTTGAACCCAACAAGATGAAATCAAATACTAAAAAACCTGGTCCAAAAAACAATTACAGTAGTACTGAATATGAAGACAAGGTTTAACAATGCTATATATTTTCCTTTTTTAAAGGTTTAGAAAAAAAAAATTAATGAATCAATCACATACTGTAAAATGTTTTCTAAAAAACTACCACATAATACTATGAGAATACATAATTAAAATGAGCTAAGTGAAAGGTATTGGTTTATTCTGTTTCATTCACAGATGAGCTTCTGGTTCAAGTTGGCTATCTCATTTATAAAATTGTTGGCTGGGCACGGTGGCTCATGCCTGTAATCCCAGCACTTTGGGAGGCCGAGGCGGGTGGATTGCCTGAGGTCAGGAGTTCGAGACCAGCCTGGCCAACATGGCGAAACCCTGTCTCTACTAAAAATACAAAAACTAGATGGGCATGGTGGCTGGCACCTTTAATCCCAGCTACTCAGGAGGCTGAAGCAGGAGAATCACTTGAACCCGGGAAGGGGAGGCTGCAGTGAGCAGAGATCATGCCACTGCACTCCAGCCTGGGCAACAAGGGCGAGACTCCATCTCAAAAAAAAAAAAACACACAAAAAAGTGGTGGGGCACTGTGGCTCACACCTCTAATCCCAGCACTTTGGGAGGGCGAGGTGGGAAAATCACTTGAGCTTGGAAGTTTGAGACCAGACTGGGAAACAGAGAGAGATCTCATTTCTACTAAAAATGAAAAAATTAGCCACATGTAGTTGGCACACAGTTGTAGTACCCCCTACATGGGAGCCCGAGGCGAGAGGATCGCTTGAGCCCAGGAGATCGAGGCTGCAGTGACCCGTGATCGCACCACTACAACCCAGCCTGGGCCACAAAGCAAGACCCTGTCTCAAAAAAAAAAAAAGTGTTAAAGTAGAAGGGAATACCAATAAAGTTAACAATTTAAGTAAAGATTTAAATTATGTCTTATGTGGAAATGTAGAAGAAATAGAAAAAACAATGCAGGAAGGGCATAACCATTGTAAGGAAGAGGAGTCAAACTGGTGTGATCTCAGGAAGCAAGGCAAGGACAAAAGAATAAAGCTGTAGGGAAAAGAAATTTTATTCTAACAGATCTGCCAAAGAACAGAAACCATTCTGATAATTTAACAGATCTGTCAAAAGACAAAACAGGAACTTAACCTCTCCTTAAGTGAATCCACCAAACCATATGGAGATTGAAATATAAGATTTAAAAATAATAGTAATAATAAAAAAAAAAGCTATGTCAACCTTAAGGCCTCTTTCAAGCATGAGTCCATGACTATATAACATCACTTTTTCTTTTTTTGCCTAAGAATGGCTTATATAAGAAACAGAGAAAATCGTACTGAACCTTACAATTTTCTTTCTTTTTTTTGACACAGGGTCTCACTCATTTGTCCAGGCTGGACTACAGTGATCTTGGCTCAATGCAGCCTTGACCTCCTGCACTCAAACGATCCACCTGCATGCTTGGTCTATTCTCTGAGTTACAAAACATTGAAACTTTGTTCTCTAAAAATCCATTAACAAACTCTTCCTAGGTTCAATGACAAAATACCACCCCCTTCCCTTATCTTGACATTTCTTTATTGCAATATTTACTTTACTGTGGTGGTTTGGAACTGAAACCTCAGCATCTCCAAGGTATGCCTGACTATGCATGTGACTGGTTTCAAATGCAATAGTAACATTTATAGAAGAAAAAGACTGTAAGACAGTACTGCTGAATTTGTTATCTTGTAAATCTCCATTTGGTGAAAGCGAGTGGATTTTTCTTTATGCTTTTTCACAATTTTTTGTGTCCTGTAATGTTTAGATACACAAGTATTTACCATTGTGTTACAGTTGCCCGTAGTATTCAATACAGTGACATGCAGTGCAGGTTTGTAGCCGAGGAGCAATAGGCTACACAATATAGCTTTGGTATATAGTAGGCTATGCCATCTAGGTTTATGTAAGTACACACTCTATGATGTTCACAGGATGACAAAATTCCCTAATGATGCATTTCTCAGAACATATTCTTTTTTTTTTTTTTGAGACAGAGTCTTGCTCTGTCACCCAGGCTAGAGTACAATGATGCAGTCTCAGCTCACTGCAACCTCTGCCTCCCGAGTTCAAGCGATTCTCCTGCCTCAGCCTCCCGAGTAGATGAGATTACAGGCGACCGCCACCACATCTGGCTAATTTTGTATTTTTCTTAGTAGAGATGGGGTTTTGCCATGTTGGCCAGGCTGGTCTTGCACTCCCAGCCTCAAGTGATCGGCCCACCTTGGCCTTCCAAAGTGTTGGCATTACAGGCATGAGCCACCGCGACCGGCCCCAGAACATATTTTTGATGTTAAGCAACACGTAACTTTTTTTTTTTTAATCTAAGAAATAAGAGTAGAGTCTGTTCTTTATGATTAATAAACCTCTAGAAAATTGTAAGGTTTAGGCTGGGTATGGTGGTTCATGCCTGCAGTTCCAGCACTTTGAAGGCTGCAGCCAGTGGATCACTTGAGCTCAGGAGTTTAAGACAAGCCTGGGCAACATGTATCTCTGCAAAAAATACAAAAATTAGCCAGACATGGTGGGGCATGCCTGTAATCTCAGCTACTTGGAGGGCCGAGGTGGGAGGATCACTTGAGACCAGGAGTTCGAGTCTGCAGTGGGCCCTGACCATGCCACTGCACTCCAGCTTGGGTGACAAGACTAAGACTGTCTCTAAAATCAAACAAATAAATTTTTAAAAAGTTATATTTACACTCTACTATAGTCTGTTAAGTGCACAGTAGCATTATGTATTAAAAACAATATATATATGTTAAAAAATACTTTATAGCTAAAAAAATCCTAACATTCATCTGAGACTTCAGCAAATCAAATCATACTCTTTTTGCTGGTGGAGGGTCTTGCCTTGATGTTGATAGCTGCTAACTGACCATGACAGTGATTGATGAAGGCTAGGGTGGCTCTGGCAATTTTTCTTTCTTTTTTTTTTTTTTTACTTTTTTTTCTTTTTTCAACACAAGGAAGTTTCACGTGGCAATTTCTTAAAGTAAGACAACAATGAGGTTTGCTACATAAATTGACTCTTCCTTTCACAAAGATTTTTTTGTAGCATGCAATGTAGCTACACAGCATTTTGCCCATAATAGTTTCTTTGAAAATTGGAGTCGATCCTCTCCAACACTGTTGCTGCTCTATCCATTAATGTAATATTCTAAAATCCTTTCTTGTCATTTCAACAATGTCCACAGCATGTTCACTAGAGTAGATTCCATCTTAAGAAACTTTTTTTCTTTTGAGACAGTCTCACTCTGTTGCACAGGCTGGAGTGTAGTAGCGCAATCTCAGCTCACTGTAACCTCTGCCTCCCAGGTTCAAGCAACACACCTGCCTCAACCTTTCGAGTAGCTAGGACTACAGGAACCCGCCACCACACCCAGCTAATTTTTTGTATTTTTAGTACAGACAAGGTTTCACCATGTTGTTCAGACTGGTCTCAAACTCCTGAGCTCAAGCAATCTACCTGCCTCAGCCTCCAAAAGTGCTAGGATTACAGGCATGAGCCACTGGCCCGGCAAAACCCCTTTCTTTGCTCATCCGTAAGAAGCAACTCTTCATTTGTTCAAGTTTTATCATGAGACTGTGGCAATTCAGTCCCGTCTTCGGGTTCTATTTCCAATTCTAGTTCTCTTGCTATTTCCACCACATACATCTTTAGTTACTTCTTCCACTGAAGTCTCGAGCCCCTCAAAGACATCCATGATGGCTGGAATTAACTTCTTCCAAACTCCTGTTAATGTTGATATTTTGACCTCTCCTCATGAATCACAAATGTTCTTCATGGCATCTAGAATGGTGAATCCTTTCCAGAAGGTTTTCAATTTCCTTTGCCCAGATCCATCAGAGGAATCACTACTAGTGGCAGCTATAGCCTTACAAAATGTATTTCTTTATTTATACTTTTTTTTAAAATAATAGAGACTAGGTCTCCAAATGTTGCCCAGGCTGATCTCGAACTACTGAGCTCAAGATACTCTCCCGTCTCGGACTCCTGAAGTGCTAGGATTACAGGTGCGTGCCGCCAAGCCCAGCCAGTATTTCTTTCTTTTTTTTTTTTTTTTTTTTTTTGGAGATGGAGTTTCGCTCTTGTCGCCCAGGTTGGAGTGCAATGGCATGATCTTAGCTCAACAGTCTGCAACCTCTGCCTCCTGGGTTCAAGCGATTGTCCTGCCTCAGCCTCCTGAGTATCTGAGATTACAGGCATGCGCCACCATGCCTGGCTAATTTTGTATGTTTAGTAGAGACGGGGTTTCACTACGTTGACCAGGCTGGTCTCGAACTCCTGACCTCAAGTGATCCACCTGCTTTGGCCTCCCAAAGTGCTCAGATTACAGGCATGAGCCACCGCGCCCAGCCCTGTATTTCTTAAATAACAAGAACTGAAAGGTCAAATGACTCCTTTCTCCATGGGATGCAGAATAAATGTTGTGTTAGTAAGCAAGAAAATAACATTAATATCCTTATACATCTCTATCAGAGCTCCTGGGTAAGCAGGTGCACTGTCAATGAATGGTAATATTTTGAAAAGAATGTGGTGGTGTTTTTTTTTTTCCCTCAACAACAGTAAGTCTCAATATTGGGTTTAAAATATTCAGCAAACCATGTTGTAAACAGATGTGCTATCACCCAGGCTTTATTGTTCCATCTACAGAACACAGGCAGAGTAGATTTAGCATAATTCTTAACAGCCCTAGGATTTTCAGAATCATATACAAACACTGACTTCAACTTAAAGTCACCAGCTGCATTAGCTCCTAACAAGAGAGTCAGCCTGTGCTTTGAAGCAAGGACGGACTTCTCTCTAGCTATGGAAGTCCTATCTGGCTTCTTCCAACAGAAGGCTATTTCATCTACATTGAAAATCTGCTGTTTACTGGAGCTACCTTCATCAGTGATCCTAGCTGAAGCTCTGGATAACTTGCTGCTTCATCTTATACTTTTGTGTTACAAAGACGACTTCCTTCCTTAAATCTCATGAACCTACTTCCACAGCTTCCTCACCTCTTTCAACCTTCATAGAACAGAAGAGAGTTAGGGCCTTGGTCTGAATTAGGCTTTGGCTTTATGTTGTATCTGGCTTGATCTTCTTTTTTCTCTTTTTGAGATGGCTCTTGCTCCGTCGCCCAGGCTGGAGTGCAGTGGCGTGATCTTGGCTCACTGCAACCTCCGCCTCCCGGGTTCAAGCGATTCTCCTGCCTCAGACTCCCGAGTAGCTGGGACTACAGGTATGCACCACCATGCCCAGCTAATTTTTTGTACTTTTAGTAGAGATGGGGTTTCACCGTGTTAGCCAGGATGGTCTTGATCTCCTGACCTCGTGATCCACCAGCCTCAGGCCAAAGTGCTGAGATTACAGGTGTGAGCCAGCATGCCCAGCCCCTGGCTTGATCTTCTATCTAGGTTACTAACTTTCTCCATATTAGCAATAAGGCTGTTTTGCTTTCTTATGATTTGTGTGTTCACTACAGTAGCATTTTTAATTTCCTCCAAGAACTTTGCATTCACAACCTGGCTGGCTGGTACAAGAGGCCTAGCTTTCAGCCTATGTTGGCTTTCAACATGCCTTACTCACTAAGCTTAATCATTTCTAGCTTTTTATTTAAAGTGAAAGACGTGACTCTTCCTTTCACTTGAACACTTAAGAGGCCACTGTAGGGGTATTAACTGTTCTGATTACAGTATTGTTGTGTCTCAGGGAAAAGGAGGTCCCAGGAGATAGAAAGAGATGGGGAATGGCAGGTTAGTGGAATCAGAACACACATAACAGTTATCAATTAAGTTCACTGTCTCACATGGGTGAAGTTCGGAATACCCAAAAACAATTACGATAGTAACATCGCTGATCACAGGAAACCATCACAGATATAATAAAAATTTGAAATGTTGCAAATATTACCAAAATGTGACACAGAGACATGAATGAGCATATGTTGTTGGAAAAATAGCACCAATAGGCACAGGGTTGCTACACACCTTCAATTTCTAAAAACAACCATACTACCTACAATGCACAATAAAACAAAGTATGCCTTAACTTAGGTAAGGCCGTAACTCTGTTCACACACAAAACATTCTATTCTAGTATTTTCACTTAACAAACATTTCCCCACGTTCCAATCAACTCTTTATAAACATTCTCTTTTTTTTTTCTTTTTGTGAGATAGGGTCTCACTGTGTTGCCCAGGCTGGAGGGCAGTGGTGCAATCTCGGCTCACTGCAACCTCCACCTCTGAGGCTCAAGCAATTCTCATGCCTCAGCCTCCCGAGTAGCTGGGAATACAGGTGCACGCCACCACAACCAGCTAAATTTTGTGTTTTTTTGTGTGTGTGTTTTTTTTTTTAAGAGATGGAATCTTGCCACGTTGCCCAGGCTGGTTGTAGACTCCTTTGCTCAGGCAATCCTCCTGCCTTGGCCTCCCAAAGTGTCAGGATTACAGGTATAAGCCACTGTGCCCAGCCCCAATTATTGCTCTTTTTTTTTTTTTTGAGACAGAGTCTTGCTCTGTCACCAGGCTGGAGTGCAGTGGTGCAATCTTGGCTCACCACAACCTCCGCCTCCCAGGTTCAAGCAATTCTCCTGTCTCAGCCTCCCCAGTAGCTGGAACTACAGCCACTCACCACCATACCAGGCTAATTTTTGTATTTTAGTAGAGATGGGGTTTCACTATGTTGGCCAGGATGGTCTCGATCTCCTGACCTCATGACCCACCCACCTCGGCCTCCCAAAGTGCTGGGATTACAGGTGTGAGCCACCACGCCTGGCCTATTACTCTTTAATTGTAGTCCGTTTATACTGATCTTTTTTCTTTGGCTGCATTTTCTTAAAAATCATTTTCTTATTGTGGTCAAATATATGTAACAGAAAGTGTGCCATTTCAACCATTAAATGTACAATTAAGTGGCAGTAACTACATTCACAATGTTGTGCAATTATCACTATTATTTTTTACTACCTCCTTCAAACCTCATCACCTCCCAAAGGCCCCACCTCTTAATACCACCACATTGAGGATTAGGTTTCAACATAGGAATTTTAGGGGGACATAAATATTCAGACCACAGTACTCTGTACCAATAACTCCCCCTTACCTCTTTTTACCAGCTCCTGATTACCTTTAATCTTCTTTCTCTATGGACCTGCTAATTCTAGGTATTTTGATAAATGTAATCATACAATATTTATCCTTTTGTGTGTGGCTTATTTCAGCATGTTTCCAAGGTTCAACCATTTCATGGCATTTACCAGAATTTTTTTTTTTTTTTTTTTTTTTTTAATATTTAGGGTCTTGTTGCATCACCCAGAATGAAGTGTAATGTTATTCTTTTTAAAAAAATTGTGGTAAAATACACATAAAAATTTTAGCCATTTTTTAGTGTAGAGTTCAACAGTTAAGTACATTCATACTTGTGCAACCAAACTGCAAAACTTTTTTCATTTTCTCAAATTGGTATGCTACATCCATTAAACAGTAACTCCCAATTCTCCCCCTTCCCCAGCAACCACCATTCTACTTTCTATCTCTGAGTTTGACTACTGAAGATGACTGATAGAAGTGGCATCATATAATACTTGTCCTTTTGTGACAGATTTGTTTCACTTAGCATAATGTCAAGTTCATCCATGTTGCAGCATGTATTAGAATTTCCTTCCTTTTTGGCTGGGCGCAGTGGCTCACGCCTGTAATCTCAGCACTTTGGGAGGCTGATGTGGGTGGATCACCTGAGGTCAGGAGTTTGAGACCAGCCTGAACAACGTGGTGAAACCCTGTCTCTACTAAAAATACAAAAATTAGCTGGGTGTGGTGGCGCGTGCACCTGTAATCCTAGCTACTCAGAAGGCTGAGGCAGAAGAATCGCTTGAACCCAGGAGGTAGAGGTTGCAGTGAGATGAAATAGCACTGATGCACTCAAGCCAGGGCAACAAGAGCAAAACTCTGTTATCAAAAAAAAAAAAAAAAAAAAAAAAAATTTCCTTCTCACTGTATCCTCAAAGAGAGAGAGAAAAAAGAATTTCCTTCCTTTTTAAGACTAAACAATATTCCATGTTTGTATGCATCACACTTTGTCTATCCACTCACCCACTGATGAACGTGCGGATTGTTCTTCCTTTTGGCTAATGTGAGTGACTCTATGAACATGCCCATATAAATATCTGTTCAAGTCTCTGTTTCCATTTCTTTTGGGGTATATATCTAGAGGTAGAACTGCTGGATAGTGTGTTTAATTTTTTGAGAAACCACCAAACTGTTTTCCACAGCAACTGCACCATTTTACATTACTGTGAGAAACGTACATGGGTTCCAATTTTTCCACATCTTCTCTAAGCCTTGTCATTTTCTAGTTTTTTGTTTGTTTTGAATTATAGTTACCCTAGTAGATATAAACTGGATGCTTTTAAAACTGCTTGTCTTATAATTTCATTACAATAACTAGGTACGAAATTTTTACTTATGCTATTTGGTATATGTTATTGCTTCCTGTATCTTAGATTCATATCTGTCATCACTCTTAGAGTGTTCTCAGCCAGTGTTATCATCTAAAGAACTCAAAAGTTATATCCTTTTGCACAGAATCTCTCAGGCTCGAGGGATCCTCCCACCTCAGCCTCCTGAGTAGCTGGGACTATTAGCACACACCACCACACCTGGCTAATTTGTATGTTTTTTTTTTTTTGTAGAAATGAGGTCCCACTATGTTGCCCAGTCTAGTCTTGAATTCCTGGGTTCAAGCAATTCTCCCACCTTGGCCTCCCAAAGTGCTGGGACTATAGGTGTGAGCTACCGCGCGTGGACTTCATTTTCCCTACTCCTTATTTCTCCTGTTGTGCTCTGATTTCTTCACAACTACATTCTTGCTTATTCTCTTTTCTTTCAAGAGTCCCTACAGATTCTTTTTCCAGTCTGTCCAAATATCTTACCTGTTGTTCATTTTGTTACTCCATTTAATCTTTCCCTAACATTTCACATACATTGCTTTATACATTGTGTCTGATAATTCCAATCTTTGAAACTTATTTTTGGAGGACCTAAATCGGTCAGTTCTCAATTGTGGTGGTCTGTTTCTCTGTGTGTTTACAGATCGTTGACCGAGCACAATTTACTTGATCTTAACCTACGGACTTCTTGTGGCCTAAATAGAAAATGTGTTCATCTAGAGAAAATCTATCTCAGAAGCTAGGGGGAGCTAATTACCCAAGAGCACATTTGCCCTTCTCCAGAGTCGTAGTTTAAATGCTGAGATCATGTAGTATTAATATTATTGGCATGTTGGTTAATGTCAGTTTTGCCATTTTAATATGTCCACTGTTTTTGGTTCTCCTTATGATTTGTAAAGGACGTAGTTATTTTATAACAAAATGCCTCCTTGGAAGAGATGGTTGACAATTCTGCCAGAAGTCAAGTCATGATTATCTATAAACGTCTGTTTTCTTCAAAACAGTAACTTATTCGTTGTTCTTTGCTGTTACTAAATAGTAGCTGAATGAATGACAACAGGATATCATCGTTTTTTTTTTTTTAAAGACATGTCTTGCACTTTGGGAGGCTGAGGTGGGAGGATCGCTTGAAGCCGGGAGTTCAAGACCAGCCTAGGTGACATGGTGAAATGCTGGCTTTACAAAAAATATAGAAATTAGCCAGGTATGGTGGCGTATGCCAGTAGTCTCAGCTATTTAGGGAGCTGAGGTGGGAGGAGTGCTTGCGCCCTGGAGGTCAAGGCTACAGTGAGCCGTGATCATGCCACTCCACTCCAGACTGGGTGGTTAAAAAGCCACTACTGGCCAAGTGCAGCGGCTCATGCCTGTAATCCCCACACTTTGGGAGATCAAGGTGGGCAGATTGAGACCAGCCTGACCAACATGGAGAAACCTCGTCTACTAAAATACAAAATTAGCCAGGCGTGGTGGCACATGCCTGTAATCCCAGCTACTCAGGAGGCTGAGGCAGGAGAATTGCTTGAACCCAGGAGGCAGAGGTTGCGGTGAGCTGAGATCGCACCATTGCACTCCAGCCTGGGAAACAAGAGCAAAACTCTGTCTAAAAAAAAAAAAAGCACCGATTTTCTGTCAAATTTCACAGAATTTATAATCACCACAAACCACGTAACATACTTGGTTACATACGCTGTTGTTCTTTGATTTTTAAGTTAAAAAAAAAAAATTGGCTGACCTTGTAGAATTACTAGGATGTTCAACAGTGACCTTATAGAATTGCTAGGATGTTCAACAGATGCTTTCTTCGCTAGTGCCACCCCCCTTACTCTTATAACAGGAAGGTATTAGCAAATTACTTCAAAGGATAAAGTTGATAAAGTACAAGAGGAGGTGTCCAGATGTCACAGTTAAAACAAATAAAACTAAATGCCATAATCTTGTATCTCATCAGAAGAGTCTCTTTATCAACACCTCATTGCTGAGAAGTCATCAGGATAACGTACTATCTTACAGGTTCTTAGTAACATGTGCCATGTGCTAAATGTCCGAATAAAAAATTAAATAATGGGTTGACTCAGGCCAGGTAGCACACGCCTATAGTGCCAGCTACTTGGGAGGTTGAGTCAGGAGAACAGCTCGAGACAGGGAAAAGGAGGGAGGATCACCTCAACAGAGAGGCAGTCAATACTTGGTCAAAAAACTTTGAAGCTGAAAGATAGTGTATGAGGACAGATTTTCACTCTGAAAACTCAAAATTTGCCACTCTATATCTCCTAACATAATTCCCATTCATATAACTTTGTCTATGACAAATATCTTCCCTAGTATATCACTTTAATTTTATGGTATCTTTTGTAATGCAGAAGTTTAATTTTTATATGATCAAACTCAAATATTTTTACTACTTTTTTGTGTCTTATGACCCTCTGTCACCTATAATCATAAAAATATTTATATTTTCTTCAAATATTTTAAAGTTTTGTTCTACACACCAAAGTAATTCATTTTAGAATATATTTCTGTGTGCAGTATAGGAAATCATTTAACTTTTTCTTTTTTAATTTTTTCTATACACAAAGTGTTATATCCCAGAATCCTTTATTAAAGAGTTCATCTTCCCCCCAATTATTTAATTTTTTTTTTGAGACAGAGTCTTGCTCTGTTGCCCAGGCTAAAGGGCAGTGGTGTGATCTCAGCTCACTGCAACCTCTGCCTCCCAGGTTCAAGTGATCCTCCTGCCTCAGCTTCCCGAGTAGCTGACATTACAGGCGTTTGCCACCATACACGGCTCATTTTTACTATTTTTAGTAGAGATGAGGTTTCACCATGTTGGTCAGGCTGGTCTTGAACTCCTGACCTCAAATGATCCTCCCACATCGGCTTCCCAAAGTGCTGGGATTACAGGTGTGAACACTGTGCCTGGCCCCACCAGTGATTTATGATGTAACTTCTACCATTTACAAAGTTCCACATATGTATGGGTCCATTTCTAGGATCTACACTTTGTTCTTTAAGTCTATTTGCCTATCCTTGTACCAGTATTGCCTTTTATTTTTTTTTTTTTTGAGATGGAGTATTGCTCTGTCACCCAGGCTGGAATGCAGTGGCACAATCTCAGCTCACTGCAACCTCCGCCTCCCAGGTTCAAGCGATTCTCCTGCCTCAGCCTCCTGAGTAGCTGGGACTACAGGCACCTGCCACCATGTCCGGCCAATTTTTGTATTTTTAGTAGAGATGGGGTTTCACCATATTGCTATTGGCCAGGCTGGTCTCGAACTCTTGACCTTGTGATCTGCCCGCCTTGGCCTCCCAAAGTGCTGGAATTAGCCATCGCGCCTGGCCTGCACTCTTTTAATTACTATAGTGCTATGTTTAAATGTTTGTGTTGCCCCAAAAATTCATATGTTGAAATCCCATCCCTCAAGGTGATAGTATTAGGAGGTAGGGGCTTTGGGAGGTTATTAGGGCCCGTACAGAAGAGACCCTGGAGAGTCTGTTTGCCCCCTTCCACCATGTGAGGTTACAGTGAGAAAACCACCATCTGTGAGAAGCCTTCACCAGACACCAAATCTGCTGTCACCTTGACCTAGGACTTCCCAGCTTCCACAACTGTAAGCAATACATTTCTGTTGTGTATATGCCACCCCATCTATGATATTTTATTACAGCAGCCCAAACAGTCTGAGGCATATAGTAAAACAACAATTCTTTCATCTTTTTTTACTTACAGCTAGAAGAAAGTCCGAACAAATCTTTTTTATTTACTTATTTATTTTGAGACAGAGTCTCACTATGTCACCCAGGCTGGAGTGCAACAATAGTGTGATTATGGCTCACTGCAGCGACCTCCTGGGCTCAAGAGATCCTCCCGCCTCAGCCTCCTGAGTAACTGGAAACACAGGCATATGCCACCATATCTGGCCAATTTTTGTATTTATTGGAGGGATGGGGTCTTGCCATGTTGCTTAGGTTGGTCTCAAACTTCTGGGTTCAAACAATCCACCCACTTTGGCCTCCCAAGTGTGAGCCACCACACCCAGATATCTTAATCATTTTCTTTTTTTTTTTCTTGAGACAGAATCTCACTCTGTCACCCAGGCTGGAGTCAGCGGCGTGATCTTGGCTCACTTCAACCTCTTCCTCCTGGGTTCAAGTGATTCTCCCGCCTCAGCCTCCTGAGTAGCTGGGATTACAGGCGTGCACCACCATGCCTAGTTATTTTTTGTATTTTTAGTAGAGATGGGCTTTCATCATGTTGGCCAGGATGGCCTTGATCTCTTGACCCCAAGTGACCTCCCTACCTTTGCCACCCAAAGTGCTGGGATTACAGGCGTGAGCCACAGCACCTGGTCTTGTTTTGTTTTTAATTTTTATTTATTTATTTTTGAGACAGAGTCTCACTCTATCACCCAGGCTGGAGTGCAGAGGCATAATCTTGGGTCCCTGCAACCTCCACTTCCTGGGTTCAAGTGATTCTCCTGCCTCGGCCTCCCAAGTAGCTGGGACTACAGGTGTGTGCCACCAAGCCCAGCTAATTTTTTGTATTTTTAGTAGAGATGGGGTTTCACTATGTTAGTGAGGCTGGTCTCGAACTCCTGACCTTGTGATCCGCTCTCCTCAGCCTCCCAAAGCGCTAGGATTACAGGCATGAGCCACCATGCCCAGCCTATCTTAACCATTTTCAAGAGTACAATTCAATGGCATTGGGTACATTCATACTGTGCAACTATTACTGCCATCCATATCTTTTCATCTTACAAAACTGAAAGTCTATGCCCATTGAACAATAACTCCCCATTCCCTGCCTCCCACCCCAATCTCTGGCAAACACTATTCTATTCTATCTCTCTATGAATTTGGCACTCAAAATTACCTCACTGTGTATCTGTTTTTTATTTCATTAGTTTCTGCTCTTATTTTATCCTTCCTTTCTTGGGTTTATTTTGCTCTTCTTTTCAAACTTCTTGAGATACTTAATTTACTGATTTTTAGAGCACTTTTTTTTTTTTTTTTAAGATGGAGTCGCCCAGGCCAGAGTGCGGTAGTGCGATCTCAGCTCACTGCAACTTCTGCCACCCCGGTTCAAGCAATTCTCTGCCTCAGCCCCAAGTAGCTGGGATTTCAGGCGCCCGCCACCAAGCCCTGCTAATTTTTTTGTATTTTTAGTAGAGACCGGATTTCACTGTTCTGGTCAGGCTGGTCTTGAACTCCTGACCTCATGATCAACCAGCCTTGACCTCCCAAAGTGCTGGGATTACAGGTGTAAGCCACCGTGCCTGGCCTTTAGAGCACTTTCATGTTCCTTTATAATGTTTTACATATATTAACCTATTTAATTCTTACAGCATCCCTAAGAGACAAACTACTATTATTCTTATTTTACAGATGGAAAAACTGAAGCACCAGAAAGTTAAATAAACTACTCTACCAAGTAGGAGATCCAGGATTTAAACCCAGGCAACCTTGCAAGTTTGACTCCAAAGCTTGCATTTTTAACATCTAAGCTCTGCTGCTTCCCAAGGAAGAAGAGCTACTTCATGAAGAAAAATTCATAAGTACTTTAAAGATATACAATATGAGGGTTTGGCTAGAGCAATGGCTCATTATTGGGACACAGGAGAGCTGGTGGTAAGGATGGGAAGATTGAGATCTGACTGTAGAAGGCTTTAAATAGTATCCACTCCCCCCTCACCTTTTTTTTTGAAACAGGGTCTCACTCTGTTGCTCAGGCCAGAATGCAGCGGCACCATCACATCTCACTGTAGCCTCGACCTCTTGTGCTCAAGCAATCTTCCTGCTTACCTTCCAAGTAACTTGAACCACAGGCACATGCAACCACATCCAGTTAATTTAGTAGAGATGAGGTCTCCTTATGGCCAAGGTGGTCTTGAACTCCTGGGCTCAGATGATACTGCTGCCTTGGCCTCCCAAAGTGCTGGGATTATAGGCATGAGCTGCCACGGCACCCAGCCCTCTCTTATATTTTAATGTTCAGTTTCCTATCTTCAAGTAGTTTTATATAACTTATTTTATCATCAGTATTCTCATCTGTAAAATGAGGATAATAATCTTTGCCCCTAATTATATCATATAGTTGATATGAGAATCAAAGAAGATAATAAAGATGGAAAGAAATTTCTTACATTATAAAGCAATATAAAAATATATTTTAAAATATATATACATATATATTTATCTGTTACAGATAAATATATATTAAATATATATAACAGATAAATATATAAATATATATTAAAAATATTTTAAAGGATTTTCAGCGCCTTGCTAACATTAATTTGTTAATAATAATAATAATAGCAGTAGCGGGCATAATCATCTTATTCATCATAGCAGTAGCTAATATTTATTAAATGTTTATTAGATGCCAGTCACTGTTCTAAGCCCTTTATATATATTATTAACTCATTTAGTTTCCACAATTTATGGAATAGGTACTATTACTGGATTCATTATGCAGATGAGAAACTAATTTTATTTACCTAAAATTACAGAGTTAGGAGGTAGCAGAGGCAGATTCAAATCTATGCACACTGGTTCCAGAGACTTAAACCATTATATCTCTGGACATCTGTGTGTATGCAGTCTGAAGTAAATGAAAAAGGTAACAGAAACTGAGAAATTAATTAGTAGGCTATTACATTAATATAAATACATCAAACAGAGCAACAACAACAAAATTAAAATGCAGAGAGAAAAGGATAAAGACACTTTAACAGAAGAATCAGTCCCTGGTAAGTGACTAAAAAACAAGAAAGAAAAATAAAAGATTACTAAGGGGTTGTTATAAAATGAAAAATTATAAGTTAGATTTAGGAGGGCTATTTGGCAGAATAGAAATAATAGAGGACTAAGAGTCAGAAAAATTTGGGTTCTAGTCCCAGGTCTTTTACTAAATTGTCATTTTCCTTTGGGCAGTATCTTAACTGCTCTGGACTTCAGGTTTTCTCATTTTGTAAAAAGAAATAAAATCCAATCTGCTTACCTGCAAAGTTAATGACCACTTATATAGCAATTTTCAATTTATACTGTAATATATTTTCACATAAATTGTAGGAGTAGGACTTCATACAAAGTAAGGTGTGTTATTGTTTCAGGCATTCTGAGCTAAATATCAACATGTAACATTACACAGTAATTCTCAACTGGCTAGGTGCTGTGGCTCATGCCTGTAACCCCAAACACTTTGGGAAGCTGGGTAGATCACTTGAGCCCTGGAGTTCGAGATCAGGCTGGGCAACATAGCAAAAACTTTGCCTCTACAAAAAATGCAAATATTAGCCAGGTGTGGTGGTATATACCTTAAGTCCCAGCTACTTGGGAGGCTGAGGTGGGAGAATGGCTTGAGCCCAGGAGACAGAGATTGCAGTGAGCTGAGACAGCACCACTGCACTCTAGCTTGGGTAACAGTGCCAGACCCTGTATTAAAAACAAAAAACAAAAAACAAAAAAACAAAAAAACACAGTAATTCTCAGAAAGTAGTTTGGACATGGTCGAATACAGATAGAGCATTTATTAGCATAGGAGTAACAGTAAAATCCATGAGTCAGTCTCAGAAAGAGTATAAAGAAAGAAGAATGGGGGTTCTGGAAGTTTCTTAACTGCCAAAATCCAAATTTGCAAATAGTGTTAAGACTTTCTTCATAAACCTTTTTTATGAGAAAGAGTTATAAAACTTCCCTTCATGAGAAACCCTTCTTGTGGTGGGTTGAATTCATAGTACAAGTTAGGTATCCCTTACCCGAACTGCTTGGAACAAAATGTATTTTGGATTAAAAAATCTGTTTTCAGGGCCAGTCCCCATGGCTCATGCCTGTAATCCCAGAATTTTGAGAGGCTGAGATGGGTGAATCACCTGAGGTCGGGAGTTCGAGACCAGCCTGACCAACATGGAGAAATCCCGTCTCTAGTAAAAATACAAAATTAGCCGGGCGTGGTAGCGAATGCCTGTAATCCCAGCTACTCGGGAAGCTGAGGCAGGAGAATCACTTGAACCTCGGTGGCAAAGAGTGCAGTGAGCTGAGATCGGGCCACTGCACTCCAGCCTGGGCAACAAGAGAGAAACTCTGTCTCAAAAAAAAAAAAAGGATAACAATGATATAAAGTTGTTCTCAAAATTAAATGATAAAGTACTTTGTATATTTAGTCAATTAGAAATATCCAACAAATGGTAGATGTTATTATTTTATGCACTTGTTTACTTAGGACATTCAGTTAGAACCACATTTTAATCTTTTGTAATAGCAAAGTAGACATTTCAAGTTAACAATCCTAAGGAAGGAAGAAAGATCAGTCAGTTCTTTTGTTTACTTCTTATTTTCAATTTTCAACATATTCCACAGTTTCACAGGATCATCAGTTCTGACTGCGTTAATACTAACAAATGGGTCAATGATAATAAATATATAATCTGAGAAAGTATTTAGCTATTATGGTTGTTCCATATAACTGTTTATATATTGTTTCACATACTGTTTATCCTGTAACTGTGTCTCTTGTAGAAAACAATTTACAAATACGAATGCAACAGGAAAAACACACTATTAATACAGGGCCAAAATAAGATCAGATGTGAGTTTGTACTATATATACATCAGAATTCTTCCTGAATGTAGGGATGTTCAATAGGTATTCAAAAAGAAGGGCCCATTGTTAGAGTTTAGGAAATGCTGTTTTGAAATCAGCATTGTAAAGACTCTCAAAGAAACCAGATTACTGGTATGGTAATGTGTAGTTTGAATCTTCAGGAAAGGAAAAGCAGTATGGATCATTCTCTAAACTTATTTGAGCACAGAACCCTTCTTCCTTTGATCATTTCACAGGACTACACTGTGGGAAGTGCTGTATCCAACTACTGCTAAAAATGAAATTAAATAAATCAATATGGAGTTGGGAATATGACATTGGGAAATAATTTCCATTTCTCTTTACAGAGTTCATGGAGGGAAAAAAATTTCAGGAAGACTCAGAAAGAAGAAATGAAATGTGTTAAAACAAACAAACAAAACCAACGCAGTAGTTAGAAAGAAACACATTCCGAGATTATCACCAGGAGACATACATGGTCAGGTTAGGATAAACAAGAGACCAGCTTTTGAAAACAGAAGACAGAGTTTTTAAAAGAAAAACATGGCCAGGTGTGGTGCCTCATGCCTGTAATCCCAGCACTTTGGGAGGCTGGATCACGAGGTCAACAGATCGAGACCATCCTGGCTAACATGGTGAAACCCTATCTCTACTAAAAATACAAAAAGTTAGCTGTGCGTAGTGGCACACACCTGAAGTCCCAGCTACTCAGGAGGCGAAGGCAGGAGAATTGCTTGAGCCCAGGAGGCAGAGGTTGCAGTGAGCCGAGATCCCGCCACTGCACTCCAGCCTGAGTGACAGAGCGGGAGTCCGTCCTGAGTGACAGAGCAGGAGTCCGTCACACACACACACACACACACACACACACACACACACACACACCCCAAAACCAAAAAAAAGTGTGTGTTAACAAGAAAGTGATAATGAACCACTTGGGCAAATTATCCTTGAATCTTCAAGCATGTTCAACTATTACAGTTCTTAATGGGTAGAGAAACTAAAATTCTAAATTTTCTAAGCTTAGATCCCATAGAGCAATAAAGATTTACTTACTTCACTAGAGCAGCTGCTTCAGGAAGTACATCAGCAAATGATTCACGGAATATGATTGCATTTTTCCTTTTACAGTTCTGTATGACATCATTGGCAAGGTAAAAGAGATTCAAACGGTGGGGATATGCAGCTAGAGATGACAAAGACAATAAATAAAACCAAATGAGTCAATTTATACTTAGTTCAACTTATTCCAAATACAGTGTTCTCAAACTAACGGGTTTTTTTTTTTTTAACATGGATATAAAAAGATGAATGTAATTACATGGATGGAAGGGAGGAAGGATGAATGGATAAACTGACAAATGAACTAATGGTGAAAGGGAGTGAAGATGGATGAATCAAACGCCAAATGAACTAACGGATCAGTTTACCGAACATACTAAAAACCTTGACTACTTCAGGTTAAGTTTCTGTTCAAGGCACTCCTTGTCAAGATTTCTCCCTCACTTTGTAGACGTTTGGCACTAAAAAAAAAGCCCATTAACTCTGGAGAAGCTACAAAAAAACAAAATTATAGTCTCAGACATCTGGGAAGACAAAAAAAAAAAAAAAAGAGCTGAACGTGCTCAACTTGTTGCAGAAATACCAAGTTAGTAGAAAGAGCATGGGCTTTGTAATCAAATCAGAATGTGACCTTAAGCAAACTGCTTCACATTTATTATACATAGACCCTCTCCCCATCAACCAAACCGGACACTACTCAGATACATCTTAGTCTTCCCATCTACTGGAGGGAGGCTCTGCTGCTGCTGCTGCTGCTTTCATCACTTGACAAGTGTCCTACAAAATAATGTGATCCTATGTATGCATCTAGGTTCAGCGTTTTTTTCTCTTTTCTTTTCTTTTTTTTTTTTGAGACGGAATCTTGCTCTGTGGCCCAGGCTGGAATACAGTGGCACTATCTTGGCTCACTGCAACCTTCACTTCCCGGGTTCAAGCAATTCTCCTGCCTCAGCCTCCTGAGTAGCTGGGATTACACGCCTGGCCAATTTTTTTGTATTTTTAGTAGAGATGGGGTTTCACCATATTGGCCAGGCCGATCTTGAACTCTTGACCTTGTGATCCACCCGCCTCGGCCTCCCAAAGTGCTGGGATGGAGTCTTGCTCTGTTGCCCAGGCTGGAGTGAAGTTGCACAATCTCAGCTCACGGCAACCTCTACCTCCTGGGCTCAAGTGTCCTGTCTCAGCCTCCCAAGTAGCTGGGACTACGGGTGCACACCACCATGCACAGCTAATTTTTTTGTACTTTTAGTAGAGATGGGGTTTTATACGATGTTGCCCAGGCTGATCTCAAACTCCTGACTTAAGGTGATCTGCCCACTTTGGCTTTCCAAAGTGCTGGGATTACAGGTGTGAGCCACTGCACCTGGTCAGTTAAGCTTTTCAACAGCTCATGACAAGGCCCAATGTACTATCTGGAACACTGAGCAAAGTCACGTTAAATTTCATTATTATGCTGGGCAATTTCAACGTCTATATGGATAATCCACCATGTTTTCTTGCCTCTCAGTTCCTTGAACTCATTTTCAGTGACCTCCAAGAACCACTCCTTTGTACATTTTAAAATCTCCTTCTCTGACCACAACCTCCCACTCCCATTATACTTTTCTTCAGTTTCATCAAGATCTCAGTTTTTTATTTTCTCTAATTCTACATTCTCTTCTCAGTACAATTCTTCACCAATTCCAGAGTCTTTGTCCATTATTTAAACCACTATTAAAACCCTCACACTCTTTTCCTTCTCCCCTCTAATTTAGCCTTCTATCTCACACACTCAATGAAATCCCAAATTTATATCAATCTAACTAACTGCCTTTACTGCAACTTTATTTCTGTTGCTGGGTTCTGCTGAAGAAAAATCATACCAGAAAGAAAATTTAAATCCTATAAATTAAGTCTCCTTTTTCACCTGGGCCCTCAATGCTACATACTGTCTCCCCCAGATGTACTAAGTCAGCATTTTCTCTCAAAGAAGTATTTCAAATTTTAACCACTTGTCAGGCATGAGTCTTTACCACTTCTCTTCTCACTCTCAGGAGATAAGCTTATATGGTGTTTCACAGAGAAAGCAGAATTCATTAGATGGAAATTATTTTCTGTCAAAAAAAATGTATCCACATTTAAACTCACCTAGATCAATTTACCTAATAAAAAGCGTCACTCCTCCTATTAAAGAATAATCCTTCCACTACTCACTGTTTCCTAGACTCTGTTCACACCTTGAGAACCTCATGCTCCATAACTATGTTTGCATCTTTTTTGTTTGTGTTTGTTTGTTTGTTTGTTTGTAGGCAGGGTCTCATTCCTTTCGCCTAGGTTGGGGTGCAGTGATATGATCACGGTTTACCACAGCCTTCTAGGGCTCAGATGATCCTCCCACCTCAGGCCTCTCAAGTAGCTGGGACTTCAGGCATGCCACCATGCTTGGCTAATTTTTCTCTGTATTTTTAGTAGAGATAAGATTTTGTCATGTTGCCCAGGCTGGTCCTGTACTCTTGGGCTCAACAATCTGCCTGCCCTGGCCTCCTAAAGTGCTGAGATTACAGGAATGAACTACTGCGCCTGGCCTGTCCTTGCTTCTATTTTAGTTTGATTCCTATTTTTATTTATTTATTTATTATTTTTTATTTATTTTTGAGACAGAGTTCCCCTCTTGTCGCCCAGGCTAGACTGCAATGGCACAATCTCGACTCAAATTCCGCCTCCTGGGTTCAAGCAATTCTCTTGCCTCAGCCTCCTAAAGTAGCTGGGATTACAGGCACCTGCTACCACACCCAACTAATTTTTTTTGCATTTTTAGTAGAGCCGGGGTTTCACCATGTTGGCAGGCTGGTCTTGAACTCCTGACCTCAGGTGATCCACCTGCCTCAGCCTCCTAAAGTGTTGGGATTACAGCCTGAGCCACTGTGCCCTATATTGTATTCCTTCAGGCTGTCTTTCAACATATGTATATGCATGTTTCTCCTATCTTAACATTTTCTTGCGACCACCTTAGGTTATCCCTAGCCTTTCCTTCCTTGCCTAATGTCAGTTAAGCTCTTTCACGGTGAAGAGTCCGAAAGAGTTTTGTATGTTCACTGTCTATACTTTTAACTCCCATTAACTCCATAATTATAGGAGCCATCTTTTTATTGCACTTAAAAAATATGCAATCTACCATGCTAACAGCTTTATATAAATTATTATCTCATTTATGTTGCCAACAGTTCACTCAAACATCAAATTTCAAGGTTGCTAATAAATTCCAATTTAGTAAACCCAATGGAGATTTTTAAAAACGTTATTTATTTGTGGCTTTTGGCACACAGAAAAATGTCACAATACTTTCTCCTTTGGCTTCTGTCCTAACCGCTCTCCTGGTTTTCATCCTACCTCTCTGGCTTCTCCTCTACAATCATGTACAGGTAGCCAGTCTGCCCATGATCATCCTCTTTTAAATGTTGATGTTCTCCAGGATTCTCTCCTGAGCACTGTTCTCTACTCATAGCGTAGTGTTTTAACATTTCAGGCTTTTAAGTTAATCTTTTCCATTTCTGGCTCTGTCATTTGTTAGCTCTGGAGTCTCTTCTCTATGTTGCTTTCCTGTGACAGCCTCACAGGATTGTTAGAACTAAATAAAACAATGTACGTAAAATAATTAAGACAGGGCTTAACACAGAGAAAATGGAATGCTATCAGCATAATCGCCTTCTTCCACCTCCTGGTTGCTTTAATTACTTCAACCTAGGTATCAGTGACTCCCGTATCTGTAGATGTCAGGCTTGGATTTCCCTTTACCAGTTAATGTACACATCCACCTCAAAGTCTCCGAGGCGCCCTGAGCTTGATTTTATTTATTTATTTTTTTCTGTCACCCAGGCTGGAATGCAGTCACAATCTTGGCTCACTGCAACCTCTGCCTCTTGGGTTCAAGTTATCTCCCCACCACAGCCTCTCAAGTAGCTGGGACTACAAGCACATGCCACTATGTCTGGCTAATTTCGCTCATTTCCCAGGCTGGAGTGCAATGGCTCAGTGCAACCTCTGTCTCCCGGGTTCAAGCAATTCTCCTGCCTCAGCCTCCTGAGTAGCTGGGATTACAAGCTGTGCCACTATGCCCAGTTAATTTTGTATTTTTAGTAGAGACAGGCTAGTCTTGAACTCCTGGCCTCAAGGGATCCACCTGCCTCAACCTCCCAAAGTGCTGGGATTACAGACATGAGCCACTGCACCCAGCTGATTTTAATATTTTATGATTAATAAAACATTAATCATCTTCCTCTTCTTCCTCTTTAGTCAGAATTTTAGCAATTCTAACTCCTTCTCCTCCTTACCCTCTTACATCTATTAATAAACCTCCCAACTCTAGCCAATTTTGTCTCCAATAATATTTCTCAACTTTATCCCCTCTTGTATTTCCCTTCCTACTATTGCTGTGTTCCAGGATTCATCACCATTGACCTGGACCACTCCTGCAACAGCCTCCTAACTAGTCATCTGTCCCTAGACTTGGTCCCCTTAAATTTCCTCGCTATATTGTTGCCAAATTTATTTCTTTTCTCTTCCTTTCTCCCTCCTCCCTCCCTCTTCCCGTCCCTTTCTTTCTTTCTCTCTCTCTCTCTCTCTCTTAGAAAAGATCAGGTTTATTTAGAGAAAACAAAAAATCCATAGCCCAAAGGATGGGATTTTACATCTCAAGATATCTCCCAGGCATTAAGACTATAGATTACAAATAATTTTCTTTCTTTCTTTTTTTTTTTTTTTAAAGGGATGAAGTCTCTTTCTGTTGCCCAGGCTAGAGTGCATTAGTGCAATCTCGGCTCACCGCAACCTCTGCATCTCGGGTTGTAGCAATTCCCTGCCTCAGCCTCCCGAGTAGCTGGCACTACAGGTGCATGCTGCTACATCTGGCTAATTTTTTGTATTTTAGCAGAGACGAGGTTTCACCATGTGGCCCAAGCTGGTCTCGAACTCCTGAGCTCAGGCAATCCACCCACCTTGGCTTCCCAAAATGTTAGGATTACAGGCGTGAGCCACCGCGCCCGGCCTACAAATCATTTTCATAGAAGATATTTCTGTATAAATTTTACATGCATTCAGGAGCGGGATATAAATCAGTCCCTGTTTTTATTATAACAGGGGAGCAAGGCAGGGAAGTGGGAGACAAATTCATTTTCGAATATGCAAAAATTATCCAAGCAAATCTGTCCATGATTTCCCACTGCTCAATGGAAAAAGCTGAAACATTTTAGCTTCCTTTATGATCTCCATCCTTCTTTCTCTTCCAGTATCATTTCTTCCCCCTCAAATTCAAAGTTCTATCTTTAATGAATTACTCACAATTTCCAAAAACCCTGCTACCTTGTGTTCTCTTTTACTCAGAATTTTCCTTTTCTGTGATAACTCATCCTACATCGTTTTCAGTGGTTTTCTACTCATCCACAGGAAAATGTCCAAAATATTAAACTTAATTCACATCAGTTTCTGACCACCCC
This sequence comes from Cacajao melanocephalus, assembly GCA_963573385.1. Classification (NCBI taxonomy): domain Eukaryota; kingdom Metazoa; phylum Chordata; class Mammalia; order Primates; family Pitheciidae; genus Cacajao; species Cacajao melanocephalus. The sequence continues at coordinate 152,153 of CAUYLG010042430.1, forward strand.
CATGTTAAATCTCTACTTCTTCCCACAAACCACCCCAAACTATTTTATTACTACTTCTCCCCAGGGCAAACTCTCCACTCTAGTCAGAGAACTTTGGAAACTCTGGAGGAATGAAAAAAAATGGTTGAGGTAGTCTGGGAAGATGCTTTAAGGCAGTGGTCTTTAAGCACCCTATACTTTTCCTTGTTATAGCATTTATCACACTGCAGTATACTTATCTATGTCCCCACTGGATTATAAGCACCCAGAAGACTGGAATTTCTATTGTTTATTGCCTTATTCTTTTGTTTGCTTGCTTGATTGTTAAGACAGGGTTTTGCTCACGATCCTCTTACCTTGGCCTCCCAGAATGCTGAGATTACAATACTACCTTGTTATTAATGACTAATTCAATGTCTGGAAGGTGTCCAATTTTTATTTTTATTTTTGAGATGGAGTCTCACTCTGTCGCCCAGGCTGGAGTGCAGTGGCATGATCTCAGCTCAATGCAACCTCTGTCTCCCAGGTTCAAGCAATTCTCCTGCCTCAGCCTCCCCAGCAGCTGAGATTACAGACACCTGCCACCATGCCCAGCTAATTTTTGTATTTTTAGTAGAGACGGGGTTTCACCATGTTGGCCATGCTGGTCTCAAACTCCTGACCTCAGGTGATCTGCCCGCCTTGGCCTCCCAAAGTGCTGGGATTACAGGTGTGAGCCACCACGCCCAGCCTATAATTTTTAATTTATTTAACAAATACTTAATACTTTCTGTATGCCAGGGATTGTTTTAAAGAGGATACAGATATTAACTGACATCCTTAGCACAACTCTATGATGTTAGTACCAACCTGGGCAACACAGTAAGATGCCATCTCTACAAAAAAATTTTTTTAAGTGAGGCAGGTGTAACTGCACACAACTGTAGTTACTCAGAGGCTGAGGTGGGAGGATCACTGGAGCCTGGGAGGCTGAGGGTGCAGTGAGCCATGATCGCTCCACTGCACTCTAGCCTGGGTGATGGAGCAAAGCCAGGAGGAGCCCTGAGCCCTTACCAGAGACTAAACTGGACCTTGATCTTGAACTCTGCAATCTCTACAACTGTGCAAAAATCAATGTCTTTGTTTAAGCCACTCAGTCTGTGGTATTTTGTTATGGCAGCCAAGCTAACTAATATAACTGTATAAGGAAAACATCCTTCCTTTTAGGAAATGAACACCAAAGTACTAAATAGGGAAGCATGTCTGCAACATATGCTTAAATAGTTCAGAAAAAAAAAAGGGTGTGTGCCTGCAGAGAGAGAAGTAAGAGAGATAAAGCAAATATGTTAAAATGTTAATAACTGGGGGATCTGAGTGAAAAGTACACAGAAGGTTTTTGTAATACTCTCGCAATTTTTTTAACATTTGAAATTATTCAAAATCAATAAGTTAAAAAAAATACACAGACTCCAACCACTACTTACTTCTTCCACCACTGCCTGTGGTCTAAGTCACTATCATCTTTTGCCTGAATTATTGCAGCAGCCTCCTGCCTAGTCTCCCTGCTTCTACCTTTGCCTGGCTTCAGTCTAATCTCAACTCAGAAAAGAGAGTGATCCTTTAAAAATGTAAACTGATGGGCTGGGTGCAGTGGCTCATGCCTGTAATCCTAGCACTTTGGGAGGCCAAGGTGGGAGGATCACGAGGTGAAGACATCGAGACCACGCTGGCCAACATGATGAAACCCCGTCTCTACTAAAAAATACAAAAATTAGCTGGGCATAGCGGCGCATGCCTATAGTCACAGTTACTCGGGAGGCTGAGGCAGGAGAATCAGTTGAACCCAGGGGGCGGAGGTTGCAGTGAGCTGAGATCGCACCACTGCACTCCAGCCTGGAGACAGGGCAAGACTTCATCTCAAAAAAAAAAAAAAAATTGATCATATGACTCCACTTCTTAAATCCCTCCAATAATGGTCCCCTCCTTAATAAAGTTCAAAGTCCTTACAATGGCCTATAAATCCTAAACAATCTGACACTGTGTGATCTCCCTGGCCCAATTTCCTCATCACCACTGATTCCATTGTAGCCACAATGGCCACTGTGCTGTCTTCACGAGGCTACGGCACACCTGGCTGACTCCTCGCCTCAGAGTCTGTTAAACTCACTGTTCTGGAACTTTCTTCCCCTGTATTTCTCATGGCTCATTCAATCACTGCCTTTAAATCTTGCTCAAATGTTACCTTCTCAGTGAATATGTCCTTGACTACCTTACTTAAAACTGCAACATCAGGCCCGGCGCGGTAGCTCACATCTTAATCCCAGCACTTTGGGAGGCTGACGCGGGTGGATCACTTGAGGTCAGGAGTTTGAGATCAGTGTGTCCAACATGGTAAAACCCCATCTCTACCAAAAATACAAAAATCAGCTGGGTACGGTGGGTGATGCCGGTAAACCCAGCACTTTGGGAGGCCAAGGTGGGCAGATCATCTGAGGTCAAGACCAACATGGAGACCACCTGACCAACATGGAGAAACCTCGTCTCTACTAAAAATACAAAAATTGGCCAGGCGTGGTGGCACATGCCTGTAATCCCAGCTACTCGGGAGGCTGAGGCAGGAGAATCGCTTGAACCCAGGAGGTGGAGGTTTTGGTGAGCCAAGATCGCACCATTGCACTCCAGCCTGGGCAACAAGAGCAAGATTCCATCTCAAAATAAACAAAACAAATAAATAAAATAAAATACAAAAATCAGCTGGGCATGGTAGCAAATGCCTGGTAATCCCAGCTACTGAGGAGGCTGAGGCAGGAGAATCGCTTGACCCGGGAGGCAGAGGTTGCAGTGAGCCAAGACTGTGCCACTGCACTTCAGCCTGAGCAACACTGCAAGACTCTGTCTCAAAAAAAAATTGCAACATCAAGCAAACAACCCACCCTTCTTTGCTTTATTTTCCCAAATAACACATAATTTTCCAATATACTATAAAATTTATTTTCTGCCTATCTCCCCCATGAGAATATAAGCCTCATAAGGGCAAGCATTTTTGTCAGTTTTATTTACTGTTGAATTCTCAGCACCTAGAATACTGCCTAACACTCAGTAGGCTTTCAGTAACTATTTCTTGAATAAATAAATTAGAAAAAAAAAGAGAAGGAAAAGAAGAACGAGGAGAAAAAAAAGTAGTACTCTCTTCAGTTTGGCTAACAATCCCATAAGGCTTCTGTGTATGCAAAGCCTAGGTAGGAACTAGGTTCAGTGAGGAATTCTAGGGGTTGCCGCAGAAGTTAATCTAAACATAGTCAGTGATCTCTAGGGGTCTTAGAACATATGCCCCAAGGTTAAGGAAGGACTACTATAATTGCCTTTAGCCCTGAACATTTGTTTAAAGTTCTTGTTCACTGTTTTCTCTCTCATACTCTGGCTTAGTAGTACTTACAGGTAAATTCTTCTTTTTTTTTTTTTTTTTTTTGAGGCAGAGTCTTGCTCTGTTGCCCAGGCTGGAGTGCAGTGGCACGATGTTGGCTCACTACAACCTCTGCCTCCCAGGTTCAAGCAATTCTCCTGTCTCAGCCTCTTGAGTAGCTAAGGTTAAAGGCGTAACCATAGATTTCATTATACTACTCAGAATGGGGCATGATTTGAAACTTACAATTGTTTATTTCTGCAATCACTTAATATTTTCGGCATGGTTAACCTAGGGGAGTGAAACTGTAAGTGTCAGAAAGACAGTTGAGGCCACAGAGAAATACTGACCAATGAAGAACCAGAAGAAATATTATCTTCAGGAAGATGATGAGAGACAGAGAAACCAGGAAGTTTGAGTCTCTACATCTGCTTCATGTCCCAAACATCAAGACATTCAGCTGCTTTAATCTCTTAATATGATTCACCCTGCGGAATTATATGCTACCAAATACAGCACAAATCATGCATATATATATATATGGATATATGGATATATATGGATACATTTCTGTATAACGCTGTTTACAAAAAAAATGTAATTACTAAAAATTTCAAATATTTTCAAGCCTAATTTCATTTTGTGTATTGACTTTAGAACCCAAGTCCTGAGTATACACTGAAAGAGCCACATCTAAATTAAAAATCTCAAAGCAGTCTGTTAACATTCATAAGGTATCAATCCACCACTTACTTAATATACTACTCAGAAAATTTGTTAAACATTGTTATATATGATTATCTAGAAACATACTAAATCAAATACTATATTGAGAAAACAATGTATTAACCAGGATATTGTTTAACAATTTTATACCAACATTACCATCACCAATAACAGAGCATATCTGAGACCAGGAATTGTAAAATTACACATTTGCAAAAAAATCTTGGGAGAAGTTGGGTGCAGTGGCTCACACCTGTAATCCCAGCAATTTGGGAGGCTGAGCTGGGAGGATCGCTTGAGCCCTGGAGTTGCAGAACAGGCTGGGCAGCACAGGAGATCCTGTCTCCACAAAAATTTAAAAAGTAGCTGAGCCAGTTGGGTGCAGTGGCTCGGGCCTGTAATCCCAGCACTTTCGGGGGCCAAGGTGGGCGGATCACCTGAGGTTAGGAGTTCGAGACTAGCCTGGCCAACATGGCGAAACCCCATCTCTACTAAAAATACAAAAAAAATTAGCCGGGCATGATGATGTGTGCCTGTAGTCCCAGCTACCTGGGAGGCTGAGGCACGAGAATCACTTGAACCAGGCAGTGGAGGTTGCAGTGAGCCAAGATTATGCCACCGCCCTCCAGCCTGGGCAACAGAGCAAGACTCCATCTCAATTAAAAACAAAACAAAAACAAAAACAAAAACAACTGAGCCCATTAGCACACACCCGTGGTCTGAGGCGGAGGTGGGAGGTGGGAGGTGAGCCCAGGAGGTTGAGGCTGCAGTGAGCCATGATTAATACCACTGCACTCCAGCCTGGATGACAGCGAGACCATGTATCAAAAACAAAAACAAAACAAAACAAAAAACCACCAAAAAACACTTGGGAGATTTTCCCATAAAATCTTTATAATACAATGTCAGCTAATCAGCTTTCAGTTAGATAGTGTGCCTTGACTTTCTCCATTTATCTAATATACAAAGAAAATGTCCCAAGAAACAGTATGACCTGGTACAACAGTTGCCAAATTCTGGCTTTACATTGTGATAAGATTTCCACTGGTTTGCAAACAAATGAGAAAAATGAGGATATAGCTTATTTATTCTAAAGCAAAATATATCAAAATTCAATGACCGCTGTTTATTATCTTCCTATATTTTTATTAAAATGTCTCAAAAAAAAAGGATTATGATTTATACAGTCCAGTTCTATCTGTATAACTACCATCCCCTACAGAGATGGGAAGTTTATTTACTATAAACTCCAAGACCACATATAAAATAGCAACCAAAGTTGGCCAGGCACGGTAGCTCACGCCCGTAATTCAGCGCTTTGGGAGGCCGAGGTGGGAGATTACGAGGTCAGGAGATCGAGACCATCCTGGCTAACACAGTGAAACCCTGTCTCTACTAAAAAAAGAAAATTATCAAGCCCCAGTGAGGTGAAAAAATAAAAATAAAAAAATTAGCCAGGTGTGATGGATGCACCTGTAATCCCAGCTACTCAGAAGGCTGAGGCAGGAGATTCGCTTGAACCCAGGAGGCAGAGGTTGCAGTGAGCCGAGATCGAGCCACTGCACTCCAGCCTGGGTGACAGAGAGAGATTCCATCTCAAAAAAACAAACAAAAAAACCCCACCAAAGTCCAAAGAACCAGTATAGCTTTTGGTAAAATGTTAAGTTTTCTTTTTTTTTTTTTTGAGAGGGATTCTCACTCTGTTGCCAGGCTGGAGTGCAGTGGCACGATCTCAGGTCACTGCAACCTCTACCTCCTGGGTTCAAGCAATTCTCCTGCCCCAGCCTCCTGAGTAGCTGGAATTAAAGGTGCCTGCCACCACACCCAGCTAATTTTTGTATTTTTAGTAGAGACAGAGTTTCACCATGTTGGCCAGGCTGGTGGCAAACTCCTGACCTCAGGCGGTCCACTCACCTTGGCCTCCCAAAGTGCTGGGATTACAGGCCTGAGTCACTGCACCCAACCAGCTCAGCTACTTTTTAAATTTTTGTAGAGACAGGGTCTCCTATGTTGCCCAGCCTGGTCTCCAATTCCGGGGCTCAAATGATCCTCCCAGCTCTAATCACAGGTAAGAAAGCAGGCCAATAAGCAAATAAGAGGATAAGATGATGTTAATGTCAAGTTGTGAACTAAGGGCCAAAGACCTAAGCTAGGAGTTAATCACGATTTCCCTGTTTTCAGACGGTCTTTTACTTTCAGATATCTCTCCTAGTAATTAGTTCTGCATTTGTTCCTGGTTTTGTTTTTTACAACAATCCATATTCTTCTCTTGCCAGTTGTTCTCACTTTCACCCAGGAGCTGGGAACCACAAAAATCTGTGACAAACCATACCAAATCCTCCAAAGGAAAAACTCCAAGCATCAATTTCTTTTTTCTAACCTGCAAACAACCTCAGTAATACTTGGCAAAGTCCACGAAATGTTGGAACAGATTTTAAAAATTTTCATAAACTACTCACTTCATGCAAAGCACATGCTATAGTAGATAAGAATAAGACATGATAGTCTGAATTCAAGAAACTAATAAGCACTGAAATGGTAATAGGTAATAATGGAGAGACATGCACTAAAGCTTCAATACATATTAAAATGAGGTCTAAAACACAGACTGAATTTTGAATACATAGGATCTCTTGAATGTAAGTAATACAGATTTTTTAAAATATATGTGATGAGGCCGGGCACAATGGCACACACCTGTAACCCCAGCTACTCAAGAGGCTGGGGAAAGAGTACTGCTTGGGCCTAGGTGTTCAGAGTTCAAAGTCTGAAGTTTGAGACTAGCCTGGGCAACACAGCGAGACCCCCCTTCAAAAAGAATTTTTTTATTTGGATGAGATCTGATACAGCCTAGCAGACATCCACTTCAGCTATAAGAAACAGAATTATGGTTGGGTGTGGTGGCTTACACCTATAATCCCATTACTTTGGGAGGCCAAGGCGGGCAGATCACTTGAGGTCAGGAGTTTGAGAACAGCCTGACCAACATGGAGCAACCTCATCTCTACTAAAGACACAAAAGTAGCCAGGCGTGGTGGCGCATGCCTGTAATCCTAGGCTGAGGCAGGAGAATCGCTTGAAGCCAAGAGGTGGAGGTTGTGGTGAGCCGAGATTGTGCCATTGCACTCCAGCCTGAGCAACAAGAGCGAAACTCCATCTCAAAAAAAAAAAAAAAGAAAGAAAGAAAAAGAATAAACAAACTTCTTAGGCCAGATGTGGTGGCTCACAACTGTAATCCCAGCACTTTGGGAGACCAAGGCAGGTGGAATGCCTGAGCTCAGAAGTTTGAGACCAGCCTGGGCAACACGATAAAACTCTGTCTACCAAAAATACAAAAAAAAAAAAAAAAAAAAAAAAAAGCCGGACGTGGTAGCAAGCACCTGTGGTCTCAGTTATTTGGGAGGCCGAGGTGGGAGGATCACTTGAGCCTGGGAGGTGGAGGTTGCAGTGAGCCAAAACTGTGCCACTGCACTCCAACCTGGATGAGAGTGAGATACTGTCTCAAAAAACAAAAACAAAACAGCCCTGTTCAAAATTTTGAGCCTAAAAAATTATTTCAAACTAATATTTAACCACAAAACGTGCGTTAATGAAAGCAAACATGCACACACATAATCACACAAGTGTGGCTGCTAATCAGCTGGGTCTTAGGTCTTTTTCAGGTTTTCTACTTCTCCTAAAGTCAATAGGGTTAACATATTAATGGACATTTTCTCCATTTCCTCTAGGCTTTCAAATTATTAATGTAAAGTTGAACATGTATTTGTTTATAAGTTTTAAAAAAATCTCTAGACAGACAGTAAGCTTTCTTTTAAGAAAATATTGGGTACAAGAGGCCAGGTGCAATGACTCACACCTATAAAATCCCAGCATTCTGAGAGGCTGAGGTGGATGGACTGCCTGAGCTCAGGAGTTTGAGATCAGCCTGGGCAACAGGGCAAAATTCCGTCTCTACTAAAAATACAAAAATTAGCACACCAGTAGTGCCAGCTACTCGAAAGGCTGAGGTATGAGAATTGCTTGAACTTGAGAGGCAGAGGTTGCAGTGGGCTAGGATCATGCCACTGTACTCTAGCCTGGGTCAGAGCAAGACTCTGTCTCAAAAAAAAAAAAAAAAAATTGGGTAAAAGAATGCGGTATACACCTACAACGGAATATTATCTACCCATAAGGAGAAAATTCTGACATATGCCATAATATAGATGAACCTTGCAAAATCCTATTATGGAAACGAACAGATACTATATGATTCCACTACCGTGAGGTACCTAGGACTAATCAAATTCAGAGAGACAAACAGTAGAATGGCAGTTGCCAGGGGCTGGGGAATGGAGAGTTATCATTTAATGTGTATACCCTTTTAGTCTAGAAAGTAAGAAGAGGGTCTGAGGATGGATGGTGGTGATGGCCGCATAACAATGTTGATGTCCTTCATGCCACTGCACCTACACTTAAAATTGGTTAAAATGGTCAATGTTATGTGTACTTTACCACAGTTTAAAGAAAAACTGATAATATATAGGTATGCAAGTATGAAATCACTCTATAAGAATATAAGACATTATTCAAAATGGAACGGGGTATGTAGAGAAAAAAGATGAAGGGTAGCTTACTTTTCATTTTATAACATATACCTAGGTTGGTACATTTATTTCACTGCAGTAAAAGATTTCACTGTGAATATACCACAGTTTTATCCATTGAGCTGCTGATGGACATTCAGGTTGTTTCCACATTTTCTTTTCTGAAACGGGGATCTTGATTTGTTGCATTGTCACCTAGGCTGGAGTCCAGTGATGCAATTACAGTTCACTGCAGACTTAACCTCTTGGGCTCAAGCAATCCTTCCATCTCAGTCACCTGAGTAGCTGAGCCACAGGCATGTGCCACCCTATATGGCTGTTTTGATTTTTTTGTAGAGACAGGCCTCATCTGCCCAGGCTGATCTCAAACTCCTAGGCTCAAGTGATCCTTGACATCCTGCCTTGACATCCCAAAGTGCTGGGGCTGGGATCGCAGGCATTAGCCACCACACCTGGCCTGTTCTCTACGTTTTTATATGGTAAATAATGTTGACATGAATATTTTTATACCTGTATTCTGGGGCACATGTACAAGAGTAGAACTGCTGAATTGAAGACAGGTATGCAAATGTTTGACTTTACAATTGCCAATGTTTCCCATTTAAAACCTCATCAAAAGTACTATGAAAGGGGCTAGGTGCAATGACTCACACATGTAATCCTAGCATGTTGGGAAGCCCAGGCAGGTGGACTGCTTGAGTCCAGGAGGTCAAGGCTGCAGTGAGCTCTGATCATGCCACTATACTCCAGCCTGGGCAACAAAGCAAGACAACTGTCTCTTTTTAATTTTTTGAGATGGAGTCTCACTCTGTCACCCAGGCTGGAGTGCAGTGGCACAATCTCAGCTCACTGCAACCTCCGTCTCCCACGTTCAAACAATTCTCCTGCCTCGGCCTCTCAAGTAGCTTGGACTATAGGCGCACGCCACCACGCCCAGCTAATTTTTGTATATTTAGTAGAGACAGGGTTTCACCATGTTGGCCAGGCTGCCCTCAAACTCCTGACTTCAGGTGATCTACCCACCTCAGCCATCCAAAGTGCTGGGATTACAGCCATGAGCCACCATGCCTGGCCAAGATGGTGTCTCTTAAAAAAAAAAAAGAAAAAGAAAAAGAAAAAGAAAAAGAAAAAAAAGTATTATGAAAGGATCAATAAAATTCAACATTCATTTATGATAAAAAGTATCAGAAAACTAGAAATATAAGGGAACTTCCTCAAACAAAGGATATAGGACATTTATTAAAAACTTACAGCTAACATCATGTATAATGGTGGAAAACCAAGCTATCCCCCCAAGAACAGGAGAAAAGTAAGAACGTCCACCCTCACCCTTCCTCTACGCAGCATTTCCCAACTCCAGTAGCCTGTTAAGAATTGGGCCACACAGTAGGAGGTGAGCAGTAGGCAAAGCAAGCATTACCTCCTGAGCCCCACCTCCTGTCAGACCAGTGGCGTCATTAGATTCTCATAGGAGCACAAACCCTATTGTGAACTGCGCATGCGAGGGATGTAGGCTGAGCACTCCTTATAAGAATAATCTAATGTCTAATAATGTGAGATGGAACAGTTTCATCCCCAAACCAACCCCATCCTGGTCTCTTCTGGTTGGGGACTGCTGCCACCATCATACTAGAAGTTTTAGCCAATACAATAAGGCAAGGGAAAGAAAGAAAAGGTATATAGATTAGAAAGGAAAAAAATAAACCATCTCTATGTATAGACATGATTTATCCATATAGAAAAACCAGAGAATCTACAAAATAGGTACTTGAAATAATAAGTAAGTTTAGTAAGGTTGCAGGATACCAAAGTCAATTATATTCTTACACGGCAACAAAAAGGGGAAATTAAATTTTTCTTTAAAAAAAAGCAGTATCATTTATAAGAGTATGAAAGACCTAGACATCATGTAGCAAAATATGCACAAGATCTCCATGCTGAAAAATGTGCAAAACACTGATGAAAGAAATCAAAGATGACCTAAATGGAGAGAATTACCATATTTATGAAAGACTAAATACAGTTAACAATTCTGCCCCCAAATTACATTCAATTTAGTCCTAATCAAAATCCCAGAAGGATTATTTGTAGAAATCAACAAGCTGATTCCAAAATTTATATGGAAAACAAAAGACCTAGAATAACCAACATAGTTTTGAAAATTTTGTTAGAAGACTCACACTACCTGATTTCCATACAAGCTACAGTAATCAAGACAGTATATTATGTATGTGGGCCAACTGATTTTTTATAAAGGTGCAAGGTACATAGACAATTTAATGATGAAAGGACTGGCTTCTCAATCAACGGTGCTTGAACAATTGGATACCCATTAAAAAAACTGATCCAAGTCTGGGCGTGGTGGCTCATGCCTGTAATTCCAGCACTTTGGGAGGCCAAGACAGGCGGATCATGAGGTCAGGATATCGAGACCATCCTGGCCATGGTGAAACCCCATCTCTACTAAAATACAAAAATTAGCCAGGTGTGGTGGCGCGTGCCTGTAGTCCTAGCTACTCAGGAGGCTAAGGCAGGGGAATCGCTTGAATCCGGGAGAGACAGAGGGTGCAGTGAGCTGAGATTGTGCCACTGCACTCCAGCCTGGCAAAAGAGCAAGACTCCATCTCAAAAACAAAACAAAACAAAACAAAACAAAACTGATCCATACCTCAGGCTATTTGCAAAAATTAATTCAAAATGCATTATAGACCTAAATGTAAAACCTAACTATAAAACTTCTGTGCCAGATGTGGGAGGATTACTTGAGCCCAGGAGTTTGAGACCAGCTTGGGGAACATAGGAAGATCTTTCTCTATAAAACAATTAAAAGATTAGCCAGGGTGAGTAGGCTTGAGTCTGTGATCCTAGCTGCTCTGGAGGTTGGGATGGGAGGATCCTTAGTCTAGGAGGTCGAGGCTACAGTGAGCTATGATGGCACCACTGCTCTCCAGCCTGGGTAACCAAGCAGGACCCCTTCTCAAAATATAAACTAATTAATTAAAATAAAACTTCTGAAAGAAAATATAGGAGATCTTTATGACCTTAGGCTAGGAAATGATTTCTTATATAGAACAAAAACATAATGTTAATTTTTTTTAAATAAACTGAACTTCATCAAAATTAAGAAATTATTGTCTTTTAAAAATGTTGTTAAGGCAGGGAGTGGTGTCTCATGACTGTAACTGCAGCACTTTGGGAGACTGAGGCAGGTGGATCCCATGAGGTCAGAAATTCAAGACCAGCCTAGCCAACATGGCGAAATCCTGTCACTATTAAAAATACAAAAGTTAGTTGTAGGTGGTGGCAGGCGCCTGTGATCCCAGCTACTCGTGAGGCTGAGGCAGAAGAATTGCTTGGACCTGGGAGGTGGAGGTTGCAGTGAGCTGAGATCGTACCACTGCACTCCAGCCTGGCGACACAGTGAGACTCCGTCTCAAAAAAAAAGAAAAAGAAAAAGAAAATTTTAATTTTGATAATGCTGACTTTATATATATATTTATTGCGGTAATCACATTTTTTGTTATGGCTAGCATACTGTGTCTCATTTAAGAATTCTTTCCCTATACTCTTCTGTTCCATTGGTCTATGTGCCTATTTTTATGCCAGTTTGAAATCAGGTAATGTAATGCCTCCAGATGTTCTTTTTGCTTAGTCTTGCTTTGGCTATGCAGGGTCTTTTTTGGTTCCATATGAATTTTGGGGTTGTCTTTTCTAATTCCGTGAAGAATGATGGTGGTACCAATTAATCTTCGACAAAGCAAACAAAAAGATAAAGTGGGGAAAGGACACCCTATTCAACAAATGGTGCTGGGATGACTGGCAAGCCACATGTAGGAGAATGAAACTGGTTTCTCATCTCTCACCCTATACTAAAATTAACTTAACATGGATCAAGGACATAAATCTAAGACCTGAAACTCTAAAAATTCTAGAAGATAACACTGGAAAAACCCTTCTAGACATTGGCTTAGGTAAGGATTTCATGACCAAGAACCCAAAGGCAAATGCAATAAAAACAAAGGTATAATTTTGGTACTTATTTTCACAATCTAGACGTCTAACAAAGGACTAATATCCAGAATCTATAATGAACTCAAACAAATTAGAAATAACAAAAAAAGTAAAACAAAACAGAAACAATCCCATCAAAAAGTGAGCTAAGGACATGAATACACAATTCTCAAAAGAAGGTATACAAATGTCCAACAAACATATGAAAAAATGCTCAACATCACTAATAATCAGGGAAATGCAAATCAAAACCACAATGAAATATCACTTTACTCCTGCAAGAATGGCCATAATCAAAAAATCAAAAATTAATAGATGTTGGTGTGAATGCAGTGAAAAGGGAACACTTCCATACTGCTGGTGGGAAGGTAAACCGCATAACCACTACGGAAAACAGCGTGGAAATTCCTTAAAGAACTAAAAGTAGAACTACCATTTGATCCAGCAATCCCACTACTGGTATCTATCCAGAGGAAAAGAAATCATTATATGAAAAAGATACTTGTACACCCATGTTTATAGCAGCACAATTTGCAACTGCAAAACCGTGGAACCAACCCAAATGCCCATCAATCAAAAAGTAAAGAGAAACTGTGGTAGATATACATATATGATGGAATACTACTTAGCCATAGAAAGAATGAATTAATTTTATTAGCAGCGACCTGGATGAGACTGGAGGCTATCATTTTAAGTGAAGTAATTCAGGAATGGAAAACCAAACATCGTATGTTCTCACTTACACGTGGGAGTTTAGCTATGAGAATGCAAAGGCATAAGGGAGACACAATGGACTTTGGGGACTCAGGGGGAAAGGGTGGGAAGGGGGTGAGGGATAAAAGACCACAAATTGGGTTCATTGTATACTGCTCAGAGGATGGATGCACCAAAATCTCACAAATCACCACTAAAGAACTTACTCAAGTAACCAAATACCACCTGTTCCCCAATAACCTATGGAAATAAAAAAATTTAATTAAAAAAAGAATTCTTTATATTTCATTTATAAAGATGTTCTTCATTTTCTGATAAAACCTTTGTTTAGTCTTTATCCTATGCAGAAGTAATTTTTGCGGCCAGGCGCAGTGGCTCACCCCTGTAATCCCAACACTTTGGGAGGCTGAGGCAGGCAGGTCGCTTGAGCTCAGGAGTTTGAGACCAGCCTGGGCAACATGGAGAAACCTCATCTCTATAAAAAATACAAAAATCAGCCAAGCATGGTGGTGGGTGCCTGTAGTCCCAGCTACCTGGGAGCTGAGGTGGAAAGATGGCTTGTGCCCAGGAAGTGGAGGTTGCAGCGAGTCAAGATTGCACCACTGCACACCAGCCTGGGTGACAGGACAGATCCTGTCTCAAAAAACAAAACCAACCAACCAACCAACCAAACGCGCGCACACACACACACACACACACACACACACCATTTTTAAAACAAAAATTTTTTAAAAAGAAGTTCTGGCCAGGTATAGTGGTTCACGCCTATAATTCCAGCACTTTGGGAAGCCAACGTAGGTGGATCACAAGGTCAGGAGTTCTCGAACAGTGTGGCCAACATAGCGAAACTTCATCTCTACTAAAAATACAAAAAAATTAGCCGGGTGTGGTGGTGTGCACCTGTAATCCCAGCTACTTGGGAGGCTGAGGCAGGAGAATTGTGTGAACCCAGCAGGCAGAGATTGCAGTGAGCTGAGATCAAGCCATTGCACTCCAGCACAGGGGACCGTGTGAGACTTTGTCTCAAAAAAAAAAAAAAAAAAAAAGTTAAGTTTCGTATATAGCGTGATAAGAGTTCCTTTTTTTCCTATATTACAATGCAACTGTCCCAGTCTAATGAACAGTTTTCTCCTTTTCCCCAGTGATCTGCACTGCTACCCCTGTCAGAAATGCCAGTTAATACACAGATCTGTTTGTGGGCTCTACATTCTGTTCTACTGGTCAATATGGCTATCCATGTACAAATTTCATACTTCCTGTTTTTGTTTTGTTTTTTGAGATGGAGTCTCTGACGTCTCTGGTGCCCAGGCTGGAGTACAGTGGTGCCATTTCAGCTCACTGCAACCTCCACTACCCGGGTTCAAGTGATTCTCCTGCCTTAGCCTCGCGAGTAGCTGAGACTACAGGTGCGCACCACCACGCCCGGCTAATTTTTGTATTATTTGGTAGAGATGGGGTTTCACCATGTTGGCCAAGATGGTCTCGATCTCTTGACCCCGTGATCCGCACGCCTCAGCCTCCCAAAGTGCTAGGATTACAGGCGTGAGCCACCGCGCCCAGCCCAATTGTTTTGTATTTTTTAGTACAGACGAGGGTTCGCCAAGTTGGCCAGGCTGGTCTTGAACTCCTGACCTCAGGTGATCCACCCATCTTGGCATCCCAAAGTGCTGGGATTACAGGCTTGAGCCACCGGGCCCAGTCTTACACTCCCTGTTTAATTATGTCTTGGTATCTGACTAGGCTAAATCCCTCCATTTTGTGTCTTTGCTATTCTCAAGCCTTTACACTTTCACATAAAATGTAGAACAGCTTGTCAAATTCCTTAATATATTCTATTAGGATTCTGATTGGAAGCGCATTTAATCTAGTGATCAATTTGGAAGAACAGCTTTATAATACGATAGTCTTCCCATTACAGTATCTCTTTGTATTTAAGACTTTTTTATCAGGCTATGAAGTTCCCTTTTATTTCTATTTGCCAACAATATCCATTTACATGAACAATGAATTTTATGAATGTATTTTTCTGTAAATACAGCAAATGAAATTTATAAATTGTCTCAAGTAAAGCTACCCTTGCTTTCTTGGAATAAATAAAATATTTCTACACATTACTGGATTCAGTTTTCTAATATTGTATTCAGGATTTTTGTATCTAGATTTATAAATATTGGCCTGTAATCTTCTTTGCCCTTACTCTTCTTCTCCAGTTTTGGTATCCGGATTATTATTATTATTATTACTATTATTATTTTGAGACAGTCTCCCTCTGTCGCCCAGGCTGGAGTCAGCGATTCGATCTCAGCTCAAAGCAACCTCCGCCTCCTGAGTTCAAGTGATTCTCCTGCCTCTGCCTCCTGAGTAGCTGAGACTACACTCGCATGCCACCACGCTCAGCTAATTTTTTGTATTTTTAGTAGAGATGGGGTTTCATCATATCAGCCAGGCTGGTCTCGAACTCCTGAACTTGTGATCTGCCCACCTCATCCTCCCAAAGTGCTGGGATTGCAGGCGTGAGCCACCGCGCAGTATCCAGGTTATTCTCATCTTGTGGAACAAACTAGGGTTCTCTGAAAGTTTGTTATAAAATTAGAATTTGTTTCTTGAAAGTTCAATAAAACTCTGTGCTTGGTGTTTCCTCACCTTAACTTCTCTTGTTTTTTTCATCCATTCATTCATTCAACCAATCATTCATTCAAAGGCAGGGTCCCACTCTGTCAGCCAGGCTGGAGTGCAGTAGTGCAATCTTAGCTCACTGCAATCTCTGCCTCCCAGGCTCAAGCGATCCTCACTTAATTAAGCCTCCCAAGTAGCTGGGACTAAGGTGCACGCCACCACACCTGGCTAATTTTTGTATTTTTTGTAGAAACGAGGTTTCACAATGTTGCTCAGGTTAGTTTCAAACTCCTGAGCTCAAGTGATCTGCCCACCTTGGCTCTGCAAAGTGTGAAATTACAGGCGTGAGCCACCACGCCTGGCCTCATTCATTTATTTTAAAACTCCACAAAAAAGTTGAAAGTTCAGTAAACATTCCTATATTTTATCTATATTTAGCAATTGTTAATATCTTGCCACATCAGCCCTATCTCTCTAGATACACTACACTAAGTTCTCTTTTGCCAAACCATCTTAAAGTAGATTGTAGACAGCAATATAATTTATCCCTAAATATTTCAGAAGGAACATTCTCTTATACAATCATAGTACCATTATACTTTAAAAAAATTAATTCAGGAACATTGGCCAACAGAAAGCTCATCATCAAAATTTCCCAACAATTGCCAGATTGTTTATAGTTGGGTTTTTAAAAAATATATACTGTTATTTTACCTTTGCTTTTTTTCACTCCAAGAACCAAAGTTCTTATGTTTGATTTTCATCTCTTTAGTATCTCTCAATGTAGGAGAGTCCCTTCACCTCTCCCTATTCTTCATGACTTTGAAGATCCAAGCCAGGTGTCCTGAGGAACATCCCACATTTCAGGATTCATTCATTTTCTCAAGAGTAGATTCAGGTTAAACATTTTTGGTAAGAATACAACATTGCTATCATTGCATACTGCCCACTACCTTCCATCAAGAGACATATAATTTTCATGCCATCCCACTACTATTGATGCCAAATTCCCTCTGCATTATAAAGGCATATTTTCCCTCTATAATTAATCATCTACAATTATCAATTTGTAATTCATAATCTATGGGGTGATACTTTCACACTGCAGGAATACTGTATATTGCTCCTCAAAAGTCTTTTACCCAATGGGTTTTCATTGGGTTTTGTTTTTTTGTTTTTTTTGAGACAGGGTCTCTCTGTGTTGCCCAGGCTGGAGTGCAGTGGCACAGTCACACCTAACTACCTCCTGGACCTACTGGCCTCAATCAATCCATCCACCTCAGCCTCCCAAATAGCTGGGACTGCAGGGGTGTACCACCATGCCCAGCTAATCTTTTTTGAAGATGAAATTTCGTTATGTTGCCCAGGCTGGTCTTGAACTTCTGGGCTCAAGTGATCTGCCCGCCTGAGCCATTGCACCCAGCCCTCTATTTTTAATAATGTTTTGGTTTGGGTCTTAAAATTTTTATTTATGCAGTTACCATAGTGGTATGTCTTTTGTTTTTGGGTAGTAACTGCCTTTTAACTTTTCTATTTTAGATATGGCTTTCTATACAGCTACATTAAAAAAAAAACTAAACTGATCATCCCTATCTTTTAACTACTAAGATTCTTTTATGTTTAACTGTGATTGATATATTTGTATTTGTTTCTATCATTTTATGTTGTGCTTTTATTTGCCCTGCCTTTTCTATGCTTTATACTTCTTTATTCCCTTCACACCTCTTTGCCTTTTGGGAAAGTTTTCTTTTTCTTTTCTTTTCTTTTTTGATACAGGGTCTTGCTCTGTTGCCAATGCTGGAGGGCATGGCGAAATCACAGCTCTCTGCAATCTGGAACTCCTGGGATCAAGCAATCCTCCCACCTCAGCCTTTCTAGTAACTGGGACTACAGGTACTTACCACTAGGCTAGGGCTTTTTTTTTTTTTTTCAGTAAAGACAAAGTCTTGCTATGTACGTAGCCCAGGCTAGTCTTCAACTCCTGGCTTCAGGCGATACTCCTGCCTCAGTCCCCCAACGTGCTGAGACTACAGGCATGAGCCACGGCTGAGAAATTTATTTTTTAAATTGTTCTCCCGCTTCTAGTGGCTGAAAGTTATACATTCTATTTTTACCCAATTTACAGCTACTCTTGAAGATTTACTACATATACATAACAAAGTCAGCCTGGTGACAGAACAAGACTCTGTCTCAAAACAAACAACAAAACAACAAAACTGTGGGCACAGTAGGTCACGCCTGTAATACCAGCACTTTGCAAGGCCAAGGCAGAGAGATACATACACACACACACAAGAACTCTTTTACTATCTTCACAACTTTTCTGTAAATCCAAAACTACTGCAACGCTAAAATTTTATGTAAAATTTATGTCTGGGCCAGGTGCAGTGGCTCATGCCTGCAATCCTAGCACTATGTGAGGCCAAGGCAGGTGGTTTGCTTGAGCTCAGGAGTTTAAGATCAGCCTAGGCAACATATTGAGATCCCGTCTCTACAAAAGAATACAATAATTAGCCAGGCATGCTGGTGCAACCCTGTAGTCCCAGCTACTCAGGAGGCTGAGATGGGAGGATAGCTTGAGCCTGGGAGGCAGAGGTTACAGTGAGCTGAGATCACACCAGTGCACTCCAGCCTGGGTGACAGAGTGAGAGACACTGTCTCAGGGAAAAAAAAAAAAAAAGAAATAAGAAATGTTCAGGCACAGTGGCTCACACCTGTAATCCCAGCATTTTGGGAGGCTGAGGCAGGCAGATCGCCTGAGATCAGGAGTTCAAGACCATCCTGATCAACATGATGAAATCATGTCTCTACTAAAAATACAAAAATTAGCTGGTTGTCATGGCGCCTGCCTGTAATCCCAGCTACTGGGGAGGCTGAGGCACGAGAACCGCTTGAACCCAGGAGGTGGAGGTTGCAGTGAGCCAAGATAGCGCCACTGCACTCCAGCCTTGGTGACAGAGTGAAACTCCATCTCAAAACAAAACAAAACAGCAAAAAAAAAAAAAAAAAAAAAGAAAAAAGAAAAGAAAAGAAAAAAGAACTGTGGCAACTTCTGCAAGATTTAGTTTTATCTCTGGTAGAAGGATCCTGCAAAATATCTAGCCTGTCACATGACCAGAAACAGTACAGTTTCACCTGCAACCCAGTACAATCACGCTCCTGCCCTCTGGCAAACTTTCTCTTCCCTTAGTTTCTGAGAAACCATTTTGTTCTGATCCTCTCCTCTCCCTAAGACACCTATTTTTGCACCAACTCTTCAAACTCTGGTGTTCCCAAGGTTCTTTCATTGGCCCTATTCCCTTCTCATTTAATACACTGTACTCTGAAGTGCTTATCCATTAACTAGTATACATATGCTTAGACAGATGACCCTTGAACAACACAGGTTTGAACTGCACGGGTCCCACTTATATGTGGATTTTTCAACAAATGCATTTTCAAAATTTTAGGAGATTTACAACAATTTGAAAAAACTCACAGATGAACCATGTAGTCTAAAAGTATTTAAAAAGTTGAGAAAATTAGGTATGTCATGAACACATAAAAACTATGTAAACACTAGTCTATTTTCTCATTTACTTCCATTAAATATACACAAATCTATTTTAAAAAGTTAAAATCTGTCATAACTTATGCACACACTTAAATGTGCAGCCATCCACAGTTGAGAGTAATGTAAACACTAATAAAAATCCAGCATTAAATCATAACTGCATAAAATTTACTACTGTACAGATAATAATTTTGTAGCCATCTCCTGTTGCTACTGCAGTGAGATGAAGCATTGTGAGTATCCACTTAAAACACCCTGTGATGCTTTAGTTATCTCCATGTAAGCAGTTCATCTCTCCAGAAAATTGCATATGCCAGTAAAAACTGATCTCTTGTGGTTCTCGTATTTTTCAGGTTTAGCGCAATATCCTAAACCTTAAGTAAACACCATGGGACCCACACAAAGTCCACTAGTGGTGTTAGAAGTGCTCCAAAGAAGCCAAGGAAAGTCATGACATTACCAAAATAAGTTGATATGTACCACAGATTGAGGTGTCCAGCTGCAGGTGCCCACCATTTCAGACGGTTCATTTTGTAAAAAGTGCCACAAACTTATGGTATTGATAAATGTAGCACCACCAAACCCAGGTACTTTTTTTTTTTTTTTTGTATTTTTCATAGAGACAGGGTTTTGTCACGTTGCCCAGACTAGTTTTGAACTCCTGGGCTCAAGCAATCCACCTGCCTTGGCCTCCCAAAATGCTGGCATTACAGGCGTAAGCTACCACGCCTGGCCAACTGTGCTATTTCAAATACCAAAATACAGGCTGAGTGCGGTGGCTCATGCCTGTAATCTCAACACTTTGGGAGGTCAGGTAGGAAGATCACTAGAACCCAAGAGTTCAAGACCAGCCTGGGCAACATAGTGAGACTCCATCACAAAAAAAGTAAAATAAATAAATAAAAATAAATAAGTACCAGCCAGGTGCAGTGGCTCAAGCCTGTAACCCCTGCAGTTTGGGAGGCCGAGGCGGGTGTATCACCTGAGGTTGGGAGTTTGAGACCAGCCTGACCAACATGGAGAAACTCCGTTTCTACTAAAAATACAAAATTAGCTGGGCAAGGTGGCGTATGCTTGTAATCCCAGCTACTCAGGAGGCTGAAGCAGGAGAATCGCTTGAACCCAGGAGGCAGAGGTTGCGGTAAGCCATGATCGCACCATTGCACTCCAGCCTGGGCAACAAGGGTGAAACTCTGTCTCAAAAAATATAGTATTTTTGTTGGCATAATACAAATCAGCTTTATTTATCTTTCTTATGTTTTTTTTTGAGATGAAGTTTCACTCTTGTTGCCCAGGCTGGAGTGCAGTGGCCTGATCTTGGCTCACTGCAACCTCCGCCTCCCGGGTTCAAGCGATTCTTCTGCCTCAGCCTCCCGAGTAGCTGGGATTACAGGCATGTGCCACCATGCCCAGCTAATCTTTTGTATTTTTAGTAGAGATGGAGTTTCTCCATGTTGGTCAGGCTGGTCTCAAGCTCCCGACCTCAGGTGATCTGCCCACCTCGGCCTCCCAAAGTGCTAGGATTACAGGCATGAGCCACTGAGCCCAGCCTATCTTTCTCATCTTGTCTTCTCTACCTAATCACACACAACACCCCTCTCACTTTCAATACAAACTTTACCCTTACCCTATTTACTATGATTTATTACTCAACTCAGGAAACTCTCTTAACTCATTCCCCTCTACGCTTGTCACCATTTACTTAGACTGAGAATGGCTGGGCTCACACCTGTAATCCCAGCACTTTGGGAGGCCAAGGCGGGCAGATTACAAGGTCAAGAGATAGAGACCATCCTGGCCAATATGGTGAAACCCTGTCTCTACTTAAAAAAAAAAAAAAAAAAAAATTAGCCGGGTATGGTGGCTCGCACCTGTAGTCCCAGTTACTCAGGAGGCTGAGGCAGGGGAATTGCCTGAACCCGGTAGGTGGAGGTTGTAGTGAGCTGAGATCTCGCCACTGTACTCCAGCCTGGCAACAGAGCAAGACTCCGTCAAAGAAAAGAAAAAAAAAGACTGAGAATATGCACCTAAGGAGGGGAAAAAACCTCTCTGTAACAAAGGATTTCTCCTTCGAGAAAGAAAGAATTCAGACTTCTATTAGGGCATCTTTGCCAGGTTGGCCAAGAGAAAAATTAAAAGTTCAGCAATTCTGAACCGCTCAACAGAGACACTTCTGAAAGCACTACTCAGGGGGGTTAAACACGGCAAGAAGATACTGGAGTCCAACCTAAACAGCTACATTGACAAAACTAAGGGTACCTCTGACAAAAAGACCAAAGTCAACAGATGTGTTAAAGCCAGTAGCAGCTAATTTATATTATGATAATCTATATTTAATATTTAGTTTTATAAATGTATTATTTTTATTTGATATTCTAGAATGATAATTCTTAAAAGATTAAATATGTTATCTATTTATTCAGAGGCAGGATCTTGCTTTGCTGCCCAAGCTAGAGTGTAGTGGCACAATCATGGCTCACTGCAGCCTTGACCTCATGGGTTCAAGCAATTGTCTCAGCCTCCCAAGTACTCGGGACTACAGGCGCATGCCACCATGACTGACAAAATTTTTTTTGGGGGGGTAGATATGGTGTCTTACTATGTTGCCCCAGCTGATCTCAAACTCCCAGGCTCATGGAGTCCTCCCACCTCAGACTCCCAAAGTGCTGAGATTACGGCATGAGCCACCACATGCCCAGTCACTACATTGATTTCATTTCAATTTTATGAATTTCAAAAGCTTTGAATAAAACCTAAATGTTATACTAATATTAGTATTGCAAAAAGTAATCTTGGTTCAGTGTTACAATCACCATTTATTACAGCTTTTGTATGTACATGTAATTACTTTTTTTAAGAGATGGGGTCTTGCTATGTTGCCCAGGCTGGAATGCAGTAGCTATTCACAGCCAGAATCATCATGCCTTATAGTCATTAACTCCTGGGCTGAGTGATCTTTCTGCCTTAGTCTCCCAACTAGTTGGGACTTCACATGCCATCACCACACTCAGCTAGTTACCTTCTTTTAAATATACTTCCCTACCACCACCCTTATTTCTTAAATGTCACGCCTTTTGGCTGGGTGCGGTGGCTCATATCTGCAATCCTAGCACTTTGGGAGGCTGAGGCAGGTGGATTACCTGAGGTCAGGAGTTCAAGACCAGCCTGGCCAACAGGGTAAAACCCCGTCTCTACTAAAAATACACACAGAAAAATTAGCCAGGCATGGTGGCAGGTGCCTGTATTCTCAGTTACTTGGAGGCTGAGGCAGAAGAATTGCTCGAACCCGGGAGGCTGATGTTGCAGCGAGCAGATTGTGCCATTGTACTCCAGCCTGGCCAACAAAACTGAAACACTGTCTCAAAAAAAAAAAAAAAAAAAAAATCATGCCTTTTATTCCTTCTCTTTGTCTTTCTATTCTCACTTCGCTATGCATGTGTACCTTCTGGTTATCACTCTTCTCTGATTCTTTCACACTTCTGCTTATATATGGGATGTCTTCTTTCACCTGTTTCACATAATTTTTCAAAAACCGTTTCCTCCATGAAGCCTTTCTTCCTGTATACAAATATAAATTGGTACTCTCTGCTCTGTAACTGGGATTTTCCTAGAAACACTTACATTACCAAAGTTTTCCCCAGGCATGTTCCAGGAAACATTAGTCACATGAAATGGTTAAAAAAGAAAGGGATTCCATGGTCAAATAAGTTTGGAAAATGCTGAATATCCTACCCACCCCCTCTAGAAACTCAGGGATCTTTTTATTAAGGGCACTAAAGTCCAGCAGCATGAAAGCAGGTTTAACTTTAATTTGGTAGTTCTTAAACTTTGACAGTGAAACCTTAAACTATCATCACTTTTTGAGAAATTCTGTTGTACACAAAGTACAAATCTGTACTAGTAGTTATTTTTGTTCACTACTATAGTATGGTATATTTTCTCCATATCTTATCACATTTGTCAGTTTATGCGTATGTGCTACATATGGCAATCTGAGAAGTCTAAGAGGATAGAAATGAATTCTTATCCTAGTAGATACTAAAAATAGTATGTATGTGTGGGGATCTCCTATAAACGTATTTCAAAGCTCTTCACTTTTCTATTATCAGGTTTTCAAAGTCTTCTTAAGGTGAAACTGATCGTCCAAAATGTGTGTCATAATATAAAATTTTCTTTTGAAAATGTCTTGAATTTAAAATATTTATCAGAAGGCTAAGGTGAAAGGACAGCTTGAGCCCAGGAGTTTGAGGCCCACCTGAGCAACACAGCAAGATCCTATCTCTTAAAATTATATGAAAATATGATAAATATTTGGTCTTTGCTGATCTAATGTAGATTTTTTATACCCCTTGTTTCTATTATTTGTTTTTAAAAATCTAGTGACACCAAGAATATTGATGTCCCCTTAAAATCTCTTCTTTGGCTGGGCACAGTGGCTCATGCCTATAATCCCAGCACTCTGTAAGGCTGAGGCGGGTGGATTACCTGAGGTCAGGAGTTTGAGGCCAGCCTGGCCAATATGGCAAAACCCTGTGTCTACTAAAAATACAAAAATTAGTCAGGCGTGGTAGCATGTGCCTATAATCCCAGCTACTTGGTAAACTGAGCCAGGAGAATCGCTTGAACCTGAGAGGTGGAGGTTGCAGCGAGCTGAGATCACACCACCGCACTCCAGCCTGGAAGACAGAGTCTTGCAGGACTCTGTCTCAAAAAAAAAAATCTTTTCTTTGAGGCCAGGTGCCATGGCTCACACCTGTAATCCTAGCACTTTGGGAGGCCAAGGCGAGAAGGATGGCCTGAGTCCAGGAGTTTGAGACCAGCCTGGGCAACATAGCAAGAAACCACCTCTACAAAAAGTTTTAAAAGTTAGCTAGCTGAACGTGGTGGCCTGCACCCATAGTCCTAGTTAGGAGGCTGAGATGGGAAGCTCACTTGAGCCCAGGAGGTCAAGGCTGCAGTGATCCGTGATCGCACCACTGCATTCCAGTCTGGTGACAGAGTGACACTCTGTTTCAAAAAAAAATAGTAATTGATCACTAGTGGTCAATGAAAAAAATAAAAATAAAAATAAAAAATCCCAGCCAGGCACAGTGGCTCACTCCTGTAACCCTGGGATTCTGGGAGGGGGAGGGCTGAGGTGGGCAGATTGCTTGAGCCCAGCAGTTTGAGACCAGCCTAGGCAACGTGGTAAAACCTTGTCTCATCTCTTAATGACTTACTTCTAAAAATTGGAAATGGTGTCTTGCTATGTTGACCAGGCTAGAGTTCAGTGGCTATTAACAGGCATGATCAGTGTGCACTGTGGCCTCAAACTCCTGGCCTCAAGTGATCCTCCCACTTCAGACTCTCCAGTAGCTGGGACTACAGGCAAGTATCAGTGCACCTAACAGGTGCATTTTTATATTAGCTCAATTAGCTATATGCCAGGCACGGCTGCTCATGCCTGTAATCACAGCACTTTGTGAGGCTGAAGTGGGCAGATCGTCTGAGGTCAGGAGTTCAAGACCAACCTGGCCAGCATGGTGAAACCCCATCTCTACTAAAAAATACAAAAATTAACCAGGTGTGGTGGTGGGCACCTGTAATCCCAGCTACTCAAGAGGCTGAGGCAGGAGAATCGCTTGAACCCAGGAGGCAGAGCCGAGATCGCCACTGCATGCAGCCTGAGCAACAGAGCCAGAGAGACTCCATCTTAAAAAAAAAGTTATAAAAACATGAAAAATTCTTAAGTTCCCCATGAATTTCTGGAACTGCAAGATGTTGCTATATGAATAGGTCTTTGAAATAATCAAAATAGGCAGTTTCCAAATTATGTGTTCTTTTGCTATCCACTAGTATTAATAAGAAAAGGCTAAAAAAAAAAAAAATCCATGTCAGCCAGGCACAGTGGCTCATGCCCTGTAATCCCAGCACTTTGGGGGGCCAAGGTGGATCACAAGGTCAGGAGTTCGAGACCTGCTTGGCCAATATAGTGAAATCCCGTCTCTACTAAAAAAAAATACAAAAATTAGCTGGGTGTGGTGGCGGGCACCTGTAATCCCAGCTACTCGAGAGGCTGAGGCAGGAGAATCGCTTGAACTCAGGAGGCGGAGGTTGCAAAGAGCCGAGATTATGCCACTGCACTCTAGCCTGGGCGACAGAGCAAAACTCCATCTCAAAAAAAAAAAAAAAAAAAAAAAAATCCATGTCAACTCCTTAAGATTATTAACCTTAACATTTCACATAGAGTATGCAGGATTAATTGGAAAAATTTAAACTTTATGCAGACAGGCTTGCATAAAACATGTTATAATAACTGTATATCATAATTGCATTTTAAATGACAAGTTACCATTTGCTGAATTTTCTAACTGTCCAGTAGTTTGCAAAGCATTTCATGTGAAGCACCTTATTTAATGCCACCAACAATCATATAAGGTAATACTATTATTATCCCTATTTAACAGCTTTAAGAGGTTAGTAGCAAACATAATGTCTATTTGAGATCAAAACCCATGTGCTTTACCAACTAACCACCATACAACAGTACAATACAGTAAGTCTCCCTATATACGTAAATCCAACAAAAAAAATTGGGTCCTACTGCAGCAGTTCTCAATGTGTAGTCTGGGGTCACACTTAAGAAAGATTCATTGATTAAGCACTTTTGTTTTTTGAGCCAGGGTCTTGCTGTTGTCCAGGCTGGAGTGCAGTGGCACAATCACAATTCAGTGTAGCCTCAACCTCCAAGGTTCAAGCAATTGTCTTACCCCAGCCTCCTGAGTAGCCAGAACTGCAGGTAACCTAATTTTTCTTTTTTTTTTTTTTTGTAGAGATGGGGGTCTCACTATGTTGCCCAGGCTGGTCTCCAACTCCTGGGCTCAAACAATCCTCCCACCTTGGACTCCCATAGCACTGGAATTACAGGCATGAGCCAGCACACCCTGCCAATTAGAACACTTTCTATGTTCTATGCCTTCTTCTAGGTGCTGAGGATGCAGTGGTGAACAAAACAAATGATCTGTTGTTAGCGATTTACATTCTATTTGGGGGTCAGGGGGAACATGCGTCTCAATAAATAAATCAGTATCTTCTTTTTTTTTTTTTTTTTTTTTGAGATGGAGTCTTGCTCTGTCACCCAGGCTGGAGTGCAATGGCATAATCTTGGCAACCTCCATCTCCCTGATTCAAATTATTCTACTGCCTCAGGCTCCTGAGTAGCTAGGATTATAGGCACGTGTCACCGTAACTGGCAAATTTTTGTATTTATAGTAGAGACATGGTTTCACCATGTTAGTCAGGATGGTCTCAAACTCCTGACCTCGTAATCTGTCTACCTTGGCCTCCCAAAGTGCTGGGATTACAGGCGTGTGCCCCCGTGCCCCGCGCAAGGCCGTATCTTATAAGGAGGAAAGCTATAAAGAAAATAAAATAGGGGCTGGGCACAGTGGCTCATGCCTATAATTCCAGCACTTTGGGAGGCTGAGGTGGGTGGATCACCTGAGGTCAGAAGCTCAAGACCAGCCTGGACAACATGGCGAAACCTCGTCTCCATTAGAAAAATATAAAAATTAGCTGGGCATGGTGGTACATGCCTGCGATCCCAGCTACTTCAGAGGCTGAGACAAGAGACTTGCTTGAACGCATGAGGCAGGAGAATCGCCTGAACCCAGAAGGAAAAAAAAATAGGGTAACGTGATTAGAGAATGATGGGGGGGGCAGAGAACAGAAGCGGGCTTTTAGGCAACGGATATAAGGTCAACCTCTAAGGAGATGACATTTGAGCTGAGATCTGAAAGACAAGGACATCAAAGCAAATTTTTCAAATAGCTAAATTAATGTAGTTTGAAGGTTTATCCTTTATTCTGAAAAAATTTCCTTCTAACATCTTTGGAATTAAAATATAACCTCTTTAGTAAAGTGATAGTTTATAAAATGGTAGGTAGTAATGCTGTAAATGTAGTATATTTTTATGTCCATTTTTGGCAAAATAAAAAGTTGACAAACTTATGATCTCACAAATTAAAAATAAAAATTAGCTGGTTGATAAAATAAAGCCTAGAGACCATCAGGCAATACGGAACACTGAGATGAGAGACAATGGATATCTACATTGTAGAAAACTGACAAAGGTCATTCTATATTTTGGTTTCAGGATCCCTTTATATTGTTAAAAATTACTCAGGACCTCAAAGAGTTTTGTTTATGTGGGTTATAGCTATGGCTATTTACTATATAAAAAATTAAACCTGGCCCGGTGTGGTGGTTCACGTCTGCAATCCCAGCACTTTGGGAGGCGGAGGTGGACAGACCACAAGGTCAAGAGATTGAGTCCATCTTGGCCAACATGGTGAAACCTCATCTCTACTAAAAATATAAAAATTAGCTGGGTGTGGTGGGGCGTGCCTGTAGTCCCAGCTACTTGAGAGGCTGAGGCAAACAAACGGCTTGAACCTGGGAGGTGGAGACTGCAGTGAGCCAAGACTGCGCCACTGTATGCCACCCTGGCGACAGAGCAAGACTCCTTCTCAAAAAAAAAAAAAGGAATTAAACCTAAGAATTTAAAAACATCCACTAACTCATTAAAAACAATAAATCCATTACAGTTAATAAATTACTTCTTTTCTTTTCTTTTTTTTTTTTTTTTTTGAGACAGAGTCTTGCTCTGTTGCCCAGGCTAGAGTGCAGTGGTGAGATCTCAACTCACTGCTACCTCCACCTCCTGGGTTCAAGCAATTCTCTTGCCTCAGGCTCCCGAGTAGCTGGGATTACAGGTGCATGCCACCATGCCCGGCTAATTTTTGTATTTTTTTTTTTTTTTTAGAAGAGATAAGGTTTCACCATGTTGGCCAGCCTGGTCTCAAATTCCTGACCTTATGATCTGCCTGCCTCAGTCTCCCAAAGTGCTGGGATTACAGGCATGAGCCACTTCCAGGCCCTTTTTTTTTTTTTAAACGGAGTCACACTCTGCTGTTCAGGTTGAAGTGCAATTGCACCATCTCAGCTCACTGCAACTTCCACCTCCAGGTTCAAGTGATTTCCTGCCTCAGCCACCTAAGTAGCTGGGATTATAGGCGTGTGCCGCCATGCCCAGCTACTTTTCGTACTTTTAGTAGAGATGGGGTTTCTCTGTGTTGGCCAGGCTGATCTTGAACTCTTCATCTCAAGGGATCCACCGTGTCTAGCCAATAAATTATTTATTAATTAAAAATAACTATATTTAGTAAAACAAATTTAGTGGGAGTAAACTGTTTTACATTTTTACAAATCTGTTTAATATCTGGCTTGAAGGAAGACACGTGGGTTCTCCCGCTTGCTTCTTTATGAGAATGGGCAGGCACAAGGCTGTTTGGGAAATTTTATTCTGCATATAACGCACTATCCATGGAACACTATAAAATATCAATATACTTGAAAGAAACAGGAAGCCGTCTACCATAATGGTAAAGTGCAGGCCTTGGAGTCAAGACTGCTTAAGTTTGAAACCTGGCTCTATTGTTCATTAGCTATGTACCTTGAACAAGTTATTTTAACCTCACTGAGCATTTATAGAGTTTATTATTTTACCTGTTACCAGTGTAATTTACATATGTATCACTAATAGATTTACTCAGTAATAAAAATAATATATTAACTAATGAATTGTTTTATTACATGAAATCACATAATATGAACTCAGTAAATATTATTTTCTTACTAAACTATTAGTGATACGTTTGTAAAATTAACTACATTAATGACTGGAAATTTAAGAACATTATTAAGTAACAACAGCATACTTGGAAGCAACTTGGGCTTTGAACCTACTATATTTCTTTTCTTTCTCCCACTTACCTTCACCTTCTGCTTATATAAAACAAAAACAAAATTAAATTTATGCTTGGCCACCCTGAAACCAGGTATGGCTTCCTTTTCCTACACTATAAATGTTCTGACAATTTCCCCAAAACAATCAATTTACTTCTCTGAGAGTCAATTTATAATTTTTTCATAAACTTACAAATTCATCTGTTATAAATTTATCTTTTATAAATTCATATTTTATAAATTTATAAATTCATATCTTGCAGAGCTGACATCAAGATTATAGGTAATTCGTGTATGATAGCTAGTAAGTATCCTCAGTAAACAATAAGGATCCAACAATCTAACCAAAGTGATATCTATTCTAAACTGTTATAGCATATAAAACTCTTATTATCATACTTCCCAGAACCAGTTATATTTGTTCAATTCCTATCTTAGTTACTAACGGTAAGTTCCTTATAATTCCATCTCTTTAAGCACCTAGTACAGAGGTTTACATAGAGGAAGCCCTCAATATTTCCTTTTTTTTTTGAGACTGTGTTTCGCTCTTGTCGCTCAGGTTGGAGTGCAATGGCACGATCATAGCTCACTGCAACCTCCGCCTCCCGGGTTCAAGCAATTCTCCTGCTTCAGCCTCCCAAGTAGCTGGCATTAAAAGCATGTGCAACCACGCCTGGCTAATTTTTGTATTTTTGGTAGAGACAGGGTTTCACCATATTGGCCAGGCTGGTCTCGAACTCCTGACCTCAGGTGATCTGCCCACCTTGGCCTCCCAAAGTGCTGGGATTACAGGCTTGAGCCACCATGCCCATCTAGCACTCAATAATTCCAAGTTCATTTTCTGATTCTTCTGTATCTTTGGACATAACATATTATAAGAGAATTTTAACTATTCAAGTAATACTGCCTTTTGCACACAAAGATCATCATTTTAAAAGACTGGATCATGCCATACTCTAAAACTATCATGATAGTAAAGGAACACAAAAACAGCTCAGGATCCATCCTAGGTTTTTTAAAACAAAAAATGTTAAGTTATAATTCCAAACATTAAAAGATCCTTTTTTCCTTTCACAGTGCAACTTTTACTAAAGGGTAATAAAGAAACACTCTCTCTGCTGATGGATTCCAAAGAAACTAGAAAGTGTAGGTAAGTGAAATTAATTTTAGGAGTGAAGTGAAGAAAGAGAGATGAGGGAGAGATCAAGGCCTCAATCAAACTACTAGTAAAATTTAAGCCCAGCAAACTAAACATTTCTTTCATCAAGGAGCCTCTATTTCAGCATTTCTCTAAACAAGAGAATAAGAATGAAACATTTTTTAAAACTATCTTTATCTTAGCCAGAAAAGCTTTAATGTTTCAAAGCACAGATGGAATTGTTGCCTTTCCTCAAAAGGAATAACTAGGCTCTACTACATTCTCCCTAAGATGTACATTCCTCCAGTGTCCTATAATTAATATCTGTGGGGGCAGTGGAATCTGAAATCACTACAAACACAACTACTTTTTGTTTCCTTGACAAACAGATGAGAAAATCAGTCAAGCTGGTTTGTATATTGTTCTGTCCTTGGGTAATTTTTATTAGGGTCTCTGAGTTCCTTCAACAAATTAAACCTCATATATCCTTAATTCTCAGTTGAAATTTTAAAACAACTGACCAAAATCTCCCCTTTTGACTTTTAAAGTACTGCTATAAAACAATAAACACTTGGAAAAAGTGGGAGGAAAAAGAAGAACATAACTGACAAGAGCTTAGACATAAGAAAGAATTTTGACACAACTATTATTTATTAGTTTATGAAAGGCAGGAAGCCAAATCATTAAGAGTAAAGTCACTCAACCCGAGGAAGCTGAACAACAACAAAAAAAGAAGAAAATCAGGAAGCCTCTACCCCCCACAAAATTATACACATGCACATACTCCTCCCTTCTCTACAGACAAAACTAAATTTAAAGTAATTCTGGGGTGGCCTGTGTGAGCAAATTTTAATATTAGTGTTTTTCCATTGCCATCGTAATGTTCCTTTCAAGATATCTCCATGCCACAGAACCATGTGAAGTCTGTCAGTAGTGTTTCACACTTTGAATTACGGGAATGTTTACTTGCGAAAAAATTTACCATTTAGCTTACTATGGAATTTGGCATACCAAAATTATGTTTTACCTATTGCTTCAAACTCACCTAAAGCCTTGGATGAAATCCCCTTCTCTTGTGAGAGACAAAGCAACTCAAAGGAGGAGCATAACAACTGCTTGGTAAGTCTCATAATACAGACAAAAAGCCTTAATATATACCATTACGATAATTATAGCTTATAATTAAGACAGTTCCATGCTTTGAAACATTGCCAGGAAACCTGAAAAAATACCACCTATAACTCCATGAACCTAGAGCAATGGAATGAAAAAAAAGGTGACTTAGGCATCTAAAGTGGGGAGAGAGGATGGATAATAATGCAATTGTAACAGAGCTCCTACTCAATGAATCCAGAAATGCCATTAAGCCTAAACAAAGAGTAAAAATATCCAAGAGATTAAAATAGATTTATTACTTCTTTAGGGGGACTGAGACAAAGTTTACCCTGAACCTCAAAAAGAACCTAAGCCAAGAACACACTAGACCAACTAAGTAGAGTCTTCTAAAATACCAGATTGCCCCAACAGCTTTCTGAGAATAGAGGAATAAACAAAGCGCTTTTCCTATACTCTCACTCAACAATCAACAAAGACTTATTTGACCAAATGTGTGAGGGTTTTCCCCACACACACCAAGCACACAATTCTGTAATGAACAGCAGCTAGATGCCCTCCAATTCAATTCTGACACTGGAGGGCAGCATCAGATCCCACAGATTGAGCGCTCAGTCTCGCAAGACTGCTCCTACTTCCCATGCCAATCACAGATCTCAGGTTGTTTTATCATTTGCTCTGACCCAGCCACCATAAATCGGGAGTTTACACAACCCCCTTCTTGGGTTCCATTAATTTGCTTGATGAGCTCACAGAACTCAGGGAAACACATTTACTGGTTGATTTTAAAGGACATAACAAAGGACACCAATGAACACCAGATGAAGAGATGGATGGGGCAAGGTAGGGCTGGGGATGCAGAGCTTCCACGTCCTCTCTGGGCATGCCAACCTCCAAGAACTTCCATATGTTTGGCTGGCTAGAAGCTTCCCGAAACCAGTCCTTTTGGATTTTTATGGAAGTTTTATGAAGGCATAATTTATTAAACTATTGGCCACTGGTATTCAATTTACCCCTTTAGCCCTTCCCCCCTCCCCAAACGTTAGAGGGTAGAGCAGAAAGTCACAACCTCTAATCCTGCCTTGTTCCTTCCAGTGACCAGTCTCCATCCTTAGGCTACCCAGGGGACGCCCTCAGTCAACTCATTAGCATATAAAATGACACATCACTCTGAAGATCCAAGGATTTCTGAAGCAGTATGCCAGGAAACGGGATAGAGATCAAATATAGATTTCATAATACCACAGCCTCGTCTCTATCTGTACTTGCTACTCTATCTTACTAGACTTACTTCCCTATCTGCACTCTCTCTAGTTGATCTCTTCCAGCTTCCTGCTCTAAAAACAATCCACATACTAGATACCCTGTGGTGATTGCTGCACAACTCTATGAATACATTAAAACAATTGAATTGTATACTTTAAATGAGTATATTTTTTATGACTTTTATCTTTAAAAAGATTTCTTAAAATAGACATCCCAAACCTAACATATCCAAAACTAAATTTCTCATCTTCTTCCCAAAATCTGCTCCACTCACAGCCTTCCCCCTATCAATAAATGTCAACCCTAATCTTTCTAGTTGCTCAGGCAAAAAAAAAAAAAAAAAAAAAAAAAAGTCATTCTTGATTATTCCCCTCCTCTCTCAACCCACATTTAATCCATATAGAAATCTGGCTGGACCTACTTTCAAAATAGATGTAGAATTAAATTACTTATCACTTCCACTGGCCATAACGTGGTCTAAGCCATCAATATTTTACACTGGATTACGACAGTCATCTAATTGGTATCCCCGTTTCAGCAGCAACCAGAATAACCTTTTAAAAACAAATGAGTGCCAGCTGCAGTGGCTCACGCCAGTAATCCCAGATCTTTGGGAGGCTGAGGCGGGCGGATCACCTGGTATCAAGAGATCGAGACAAGCCTGACCGATATGATGAAACCCTGTCTCTACCAAAAATACAAAAATTAGCTGGATGTAGTGGCACATGACTGTAATCCCAGCTACTCCAGAGGCTGAGACAGGAGAATCACTTGAACCCGGGAGGTAAAGGCTGCAGTGAGCCAAGATCACACCATTGCACTCTAGCCTGGGCAATAAGAGCCAAACTCCTTCCATTCTGCTGAAATGGCTCCCCATCTCACTTTGAATAAAAACCAAAGTCCTTACAATGCCTATAAAACCCCTGGTGAATCCCAAAACATCACCCACCATAATCTCATTGAACTCATCGGCTAATCTCCATTTTAACTACTTTTTTGCAGCCATAGAAGCCTTCTTGCTGCTCCCTAAACTCACCAGGCACACTCTAACCTCAGGACTTTTGTTTTTTCTGTTCACTTAGGGTCAAACATTCCCATCTTATACCCTCATGTGTGTATTACTTAGTATCATACCTCCCTACTCAAACGTCACCTTTTCAGTGAGGTCTTCCCTTACCATTTAATGTAAAACTGCACACCCTTCTGTTTCCCGCTTCCCTGCTTTCTATTTTGCTTTTTTTTTTTTTTTGAGACGCAGTCTCAGTCTTGTCATCCACGCTGAAGTGCAGTGGCAGGATCTTGGCTCACTGTAAGCTCCGCCTCCTGGGTTCAAGTGATTCTCCTGCCTCACCCTCCCAAGTAGCTGGGATTACAGGCGCATGCCAACACGCCTGGCTAATTTTTTTTTTTTTTTTTTTTTTTGTATTTTTAGTAGAGACGAGGTTTCGCCATGTTTGGCAAGCTGGTCTCGAACTTCTGACATCAGGTAATCCACCCGCCTCGGCCTCCCAAAGTGCTGGGATTACAGGTGTGAGCCATCATGCCTGGACCTACTTTCTACTTTTCTAGAGAATTTATCACCTTCTATTATATTTAACGCTTTATTTATTTATTTTGTTTGTTGTCTGTCTCCCCTTACTAGAGTATATGCTGTCTTTGTGTGTGTGTGTGTGTGTGTGTGTGTGTGTGTGTGTTCTCTTTTGAGATGGAGTCTCGCTCTGTTGCCCAGGCTGGCACGATCCTAACTCACTGCAACCTCTGCCTCCTGGGTTAAAGTGACTCTCCTGCCTCAGCCTCCCAAGTAGCTGGGACCACAGGTATGCACCACCGCATCTGGCCAAATTTTAAGCTTTGTCGAGACAAAAATTTTTGTTCATTTTGTTCACCTGCTGTATCTCCTGTGCCTAAACAGTTCCTGGCACAGTGGGTGTGCAATAAATACCGAAAAAACTGAATGTAGACTAGGGATTTATAAACAAATTTCATCTTAGAACTCAAAGCTGGCTCTGTATCTAGCCCACCTGTATTACTACACCTGTTTACAAATGATATGTGATTAAAAAGCTGTATGCCTATGGCAATACTGTTACATTCTACATGTCATCAATCTAAATGAACCTCACACTTAGAAAGGTTTTTACCCAGATGATAGCTTCAATAATAATGTTCCTTTATTTATTTATTTTTTTTTTTGAGACAGAGTCTTGCTCTGTTGCCCAGGCTGGCACAATCCTGGCTTACTGCAACCTCCATCTCCTGGGTTCAAGTGATTCTCCTGCCTCAGCCTCCCAAGTAGCTAGGTCCACAGGTGTGTGCCATCACACACTTATGTTCCACTAATTATGTTCCACTTGTTTTCCCTTTTTAAGTTAATCAAAAACATAAATAAATGCATATCAGAACTTCAAATCACTAAGAGATAGTTCTGTCACAGAGAGGGGAAAAAAAACAAAAACCACAAGAATTTAAAATCTTGACATTCTAGTTAATCTATATTGTCTAAATCATGAATAAATAAGCAAGCTATCAAACTTTTCTTGCACTGTAGAAAATGTTATGAATAGGAAAGCCCATGTAGGACAGCGGGTAAGAGCGTATACTGGTAGATCAAGAATGTCTGGGTTTGAATTCTGTCTCCATCTCCACCATCTATTAGCTCTGTAACCACGAGCAAGTTACTTAACATCTTGATGCCTCTGTTTTCTAATCTGTAAAACGGAGATCATAATAATACCTACTTAAAAGAGTTGTGAGAACTGAATGAATTAGTATGTGTAAAATCCTTAGAGAATAGTGCCTGGCACATAGTAAGCACTTAACAAAAGTTAGCTATAAAATTATTACCAGCTTCATGGTCCATCTAAGGATCTTGAGATCCAAACTGAGAAACCACTGGCACAGATAAAAATGGTAACTGTACTTTGTAAATTCTCTGCAAAAAAAAAAAAAGAAAAAAAAATCCTTTATGAAGAGATCTTTTTCTAGTCTATGTTTATATGTTTCATTTGCGAAAAACATACCAGTGCATTGAGATTTACTTCAAAGTTCTGAGGGAAAGGAGGTAAACAGATGAAAAAAGACTGTTAAGTGATAACTGCTGAAGTGGGGAGATCAGTAGAAAGGCGGGGGGTGTCATTACCCTTCTACTTTTATACATATTTAAAGTTTCTATCAAAAATAGCTAAAGTGAGTCCAATGGCTCATGCCTGTAATCCCAGCACTTTGGATAGCCAAAGAGGGAGGGTTGCTTGAGATTAGGAGGTCAAGACCAGCCTAGAAAACACGGCAAAACCCACCTCTACAAAAAACACAAAAAAAATTAGCTGTGTGTGGTGATGTGCACCTATAGTTCCAGCTACTCAGGAGGATGAAGTGGGAGGATCACTTGAGCCAAGGAGGCAGAGGTCACAGTGAGCTGTGATCACACCACTCCACTCCAGCCTGGGTGACAGAGTGAGACCCTGTCTCAAAAAAAGAACAGAACAGAACAGAATAGAATAGAATAGCTGAAAGAAAACCTTAACAGATTTTCTGCTCTAGAATTGATTAACAATCACTATTTTACTTTTCCTGCAGAAACTCACTTAAACTCTCATACCTTCTAAAACAAACCAAACCATTCAATAGTTAGAAACAAGACAGAATGGATGGCGGGGCGAAGTGGCTCATGCCTATAATCCCAGCACTTCGGGAGGCTGAGGTGGATGGATCACCTGAGGTCAGAAGTTCCAGACCAGCCTGGCTAACCTGGTGAAACCCCATCTCTACTAAAAATACAAAAATTAGCCAGGTGTGGTGGCACACACCTGTAATCCCAGCTACTAGGGAGGCTGAAGCAGAAGAATCACTTGAACCCAAAAGGCGGAGGTTGCAGTAAGCCGAGATCACGCCACTGCACTCCAGCCTGGGCAACAGAGCAAGAATCTGTCTCAAAAGAAAGACAAAATGGACGTCATGAACACAATATTTTCCATTTTGTCCTACTAGTTCTTCAGAGCATAAGCTAATTTACTAGAGAGGCTGGTCCAATTTGTCTCTCATAATCTGGGAATGTAATTTCCAGCATCGTGCCCAAAACAAAATTCTGATGTAATTATTTTGAATACTCCAGATCTTGAAACTATCTTTATCTGCATAACCATCATCATAATTTTTATCATCATAAATAAATAATAAATAATTTAAATGTTTTCTATGTGAAGTAGAGAACTACTTATAGATGAAAAACTGAGGCTCACAGTTTAAGTAAAAAAGTGACTGGAGTTAACATGTAAACATAGGCCTAATTCTAAAAGCCTGTGTTTTTATACTTTTCCATATTGATTCCCATTTTACATTAAAAATGGGAAAGAAATGCTAGGCCCAGTGGTTCATGCCTGTAATCCTACTACTTTGGGAGGCCAAGTCAGGCAGACAGCTTGAGCCCAGAAGTTCAGCCTGGGCAACATGGAAAAGACCCCGTCTCTACAAAAAAACAAAAATTTGGCCAGGTGAAGTGGCTCACACCTGCAATCCCAGCACTTCGGGAGGCCAAGGCAGGTGGATCACCTGAGATCTGGAATTCAAGACCAGCCTGGCCAACATGGTGAAACTCCATCTCTACTAAAAATACAAAAATTAGCTGGGCATGGTGGCACATGCCTGTAATTCAAGCTACCTGAGAGGCCGAGGCACAATAATCACTTGAACCTGGGGGGCAGAGGTTGCAGTAAGCCGAGATCACACCACTGCATTCCAGCCTGGGTGACAAGTGTGAAACTCTGTCTCAAAAAACAAACAAACAAAAAATTAGCTGGGCTCGGTGGTGCACGCCTGTAACCCCAGCTACTTGAGAGGCTGAGGCAAGAGAATCACTTGAACCTGAAAGGCAGGGGTTGCAATAAGCTGAGACTGCGCCACTGTACTCCAGCCCGGGCAATAGAGCGAGACTCCATCTCAATAAAGTAAAATAAAATAAAATAAATAAAATAAAGATAAACAGATACATGTAACTTAAAAAATCTATTAAGACTCCATCTCAAAACAAACAAACAAGAAATAAGGTGATCAAAGAAGATCTTTCTGAAGATGTAATATTTGAGCTTTGATCTTAAACAATGTGAAGGAAGCAGGATGTGAAGAAGCCCTATGCAGGGCAGATGGTATGGGACTTATATACCAATGTAAAAGAAATTTAGATCTTCACCTTATTCCAATGGGATATCAGTGCAGGGTTTTAAAGCAGAGGAATGACATTTGCTTATGCTACAGAAAGATTACTTCAGAAAATAATGGTAATGAATGCTACAGTTCAAGCAAATTTAAAGAACTCATCTATGGAACATATCCTCAGGTAGTCCATTTCTCCAAATTATTTCCTTTAATACGAACAAAAGTCTCATTACACATTATGAAATAAAGGATAAAATAAAAATATCTCTGGAATAGCTAACAGTTACTTAAATTTATCCTGAGGTCTAAATATAAATTACTAAATAATGGATGTCAGAAGAAAAGAGATAAGCAAAGTGGCATCAGGAAAATGGACAGCAAGGCTGAGAAAGCCAAAGATACCTACTTCACAATTTTTCCTAAAGCTGACTTAGAAATCAAACTTAAACTAAACTAAGTCTAACTGTAAAGAAATAAGAACTTAAAACAAGGCCCAATGCATAAACTGTTTTCATTGTGCCCCACAACACTCTGCCAAATGTTTCTCTCAAAATGCTTTATTTACAATGAGATCAATGAAGTTCTTTAAATGTAAATACAAAACGACTAAAATTAATCTTAACCAGTTTAGAAAGTTAAATTCCATCCCACTAGAAAAACATCATCAAAGTACGAAGTTGTTTTAGCCAAAAGCACTTAACTATATAACTATACACAATGCACTTCAACTGAACCACTGCCCTCCTGGAGCAATCATTTTTTCCCTCTTAAGATATCAACAGGCTGGGCGGTGGCTCACGCCTGTAATCCCAGCACTTTGGGAGGCCAAGGTGAGCAGATCACGAGGTCAAGAGATCGAGACCATCCTGGCTAACATGGTGAAATCCCATCCCTACTAAAAATACAAAAAATTAGCCGGGCGTGGTAGTGCACACCTGTAGTCCCAGCTACTCAGGTGGCTGAGGCAGGAGAATCACTTGAACACAGCAGGCGGAGGTTGCAGGCAGCCGAAATAGCTCTGCAACCTGCACTCCAGCCTGGGCAACAGAGCAAGACTCCATCTCAAAAAGGCATCAACAAAGGAAATAAGCTCAAGCAGAAGAGCAACAACAGCAGAGGTAAAAAATTCTGGCTTCATTGTATCTCATTATTGCTGACTAGAAAAAAACTGTAATTGTCACTTGTGATCCCACACAGCAGGGATGGGACAGGGACCAACTTATTCTTGCAAATGATGGAATCATACAGTTAAAGCCCCAGAGCCCAAAGGTGAGGAAGTATAAAACGCTTGTATAGTTTAGTAAAAATGTTTTAAAATAGGGTGGAGAATAGGTTCTCTCACTCACATTAGAACTGCTTGCAATATATCCCTGGCATACCAAGTACATTAATCATTATTTTACAAAGTTAATGCTGAAGTCAAATCCTAACCCCACCATTTTACTGAGTAACCTTAAGCAACTTAACATTTCTGAGCCTTAGTTTCCTCATTTGTAAATCAGTGATTAAAAAATCTACTTCTCAGATGATTTTAAGGTACAATGAGATAACTGGGCACATAGCAGATACTTAACATGTGAGCCTTTGATGATGACTGTTAGCATATTTGATTTTTACACGTTATAATTTTACCTCTGGGCAAGAAAATATTTGATCTGCTATTGGTAAACACAGGTAATTCTGTCTCGTCTCTAATAATTTCTCTGCAGTATTTATTATTCAAAGAACCACAAAACATCCCTTCCAAAACTTGAAACATAAATAGTTTGAAGCATGGGGCTGAAAATTTTGCAAGCTTTATCTATCTGTTCTCTAAAAGGTAAACAAAACAAAACACTGTAGGAGCAATGGCAGAAGTAGAGTAAGGCAGAATAACTGGATGATGGGTCTCACTGGTGAAATGCCGCAGGCAGGAAGCAAAGAAAAATCCTAATAGGTATATATGGAGTGGAGTTAACCCTCTCTTCTCAGCAGGAACCAAGAGTGACTTCTCCACAATTCCTCCTATAAGATTTAAACCTTCTGCAAACAATCCATGCTTTAACAGAGCTCGTTTCTGCAGTAAAGCAGCAAAATGGAAAAACCTCCAGGATAAAGACAAAAAAAGACAGAACTAGAGAAAAAGGTACTACATATTCAAAAAGCACATTTCTTCTTGTCATTACCTGTGAAATCAACTCAATTGTGTAAAAAAGTATTTCAGGTAATTCAAAAGTAACTGGGCCGGGCGCAGTGGCTCATGCCTGTAATCCCAGCACTTTGGGAGGCCGAGGTGGGTGGATCACCGGAGGTCAGGAGTTCGAGACCAGCCTGGCCAACACAATAAAACCCCGTCTCTACTAAAAATACAAAAAATTAGCCGGACATGGTGCTGGGGCGGGGGGGGGGGGGCTCGCGGCATGAAAACCAACAACATTGAACGCGGAGGCACGAGAAACCCATGAACCACGGAGGCG